>LIAE01008826.1:9444-45972 GCA_002287525.1 Diploscapter pachys | reverse complement strand
CTTTACTTATGGAACGCCGCCTATTCCAAATTACAAAAGGAGAAACCTAATGGTTGAAATAGGAAAATGAAAGTTGGCTCAGATGAAATTTTGGCTAAAGTCTATTTTCGAGTATTTTAAAAAATATTGAATCTTTAAATGAGATAGATTTAATTCAAATGAACAAAGCAATGTTAAATTCAAATTTCTGAGGTTTCCGCAAAGATAGAATTTTATCAAAATCTTGAAAAAAATTGCTACATAATTTGACAAGTGATGGAAGTCGGTTAGCAGAAAGTCGCAAAATTCGAAAGAAACAAACAACAAACGAGCCACTACACGAGGGCAAATACTGAGTGAAGATGAAGTGCCGCAGGGGAAATGAGGAAATCAGCGATAAAGATAATAACGAAAATTTTAGGAATAAAAGAATTGCTAAACTTGACTTCGGAGGAAATTTAATTATCCTCCAAAAATTGTCGAACCATAAATTAAAGACTCTTGAAATGCAACAAGGCAGCGGAGATACCTACTATCTTCGACAATTACAAAATCCGGCAGAAAACATCCGAATTTGAAAGGGGTCAAGACGAAGGCCGGCAGAATTCAATGTAAAAAGTGATTGATCGAGACTCGACTAATGAGTGACAAAAACAGCTCGATATCCTTGAAGAGACTTGCAAATTCGCATAAATTAATCATCA
This sequence comes from Diploscapter pachys, assembly GCA_002287525.1. NCBI lineage: Eukaryota > Metazoa > Nematoda > Chromadorea > Rhabditida > Rhabditidae > Diploscapter > Diploscapter pachys. The sequence goes on along the minus strand of LIAE01008826.1, from coordinate 45,289 downwards.
ACAGGAACAAATCTTGAGTTGAAAACAGGAATTGAAACTTCGAAAATTTTTGAAATACAGCTTCGAATACCTTTATCAATAAGGGGAAATCCTAAAATCTAAACCTAATTTCATAATCAGGGAAGTTCGCAGTGTGATTTTTTTTCGCACCGCACCGCGAACATTCCTGTTCATAATTCCCGTATTATTGTTTGTTTCGCAATGTTTATATGAATTTTAGCGCATTTTAGATAAACGTTTCTTCATTTGAAAGTCGTTTTTCACCCGAACACTCGCCGTTTTTCATGGTCGCTTCCAAATTTGACCCGCATTTTTGGCCGCATTGAAAAAACTCGACGAGACATTCGGAGATCTGAACGGCTGATACTAAAAATGAAGGAAGATTTGCGCAGATTAGCAGAGGAACACAAACGCGAAAAGGAGCGGCGAAAAACTTTGAAGAAATTAAACAGTACCAAATGAGGGAATTTATCAATTATGAAATTTCGTTGTAAATTTGAAATCAAAATGATTTTTCTGCAGAAAACTTGAATTACCAGAATTAAGTCTAGCTATTTACAGGAAAAACATTCAATCCATTGATATTTACGCATTTTCTTATAAGGTTTAGTTCAACTGTTATTACTATTTCAAAAGTCTAACAGAATATCAGAATGTTTACGTCTTGTGCAGTCAAGTATGATTTTCTCTGTACAATTTCGAGAATTTCAACTTAATGGCATTACAAGTATACCTTTGATATGAATCATAGTCTGTCGGCATAATATCTGCTTTATGCAATCCACCTGTCTCTCTTTCATATTCAAATCTATCCTAATCCCCTCCTTTCTGGCTTATCTTGCTCCCCATTCCTTAATAAAAGTATCCGTTCTTTCTCGACTTATAAGAACCCATTTCGTATTCCTATCAGCTTTCTGGCTCACTTCAATATATTTCATAGCCATTTTAGTGTTCTCCTTTTCCTTTTAGGTCATTCTATTCTGAATGCATATCTGATGTTGCTTTAGCACATTTTCGAATGGGGGTCTTTGTCTATGCCGCCGAATTTTGCACTTGGTTCGAGTTACCTATGCTCTTTACATTGTGCATCAAAAGATCGAAGAATTTTCGTGTTCGAGAAAAAATCTTTGGCTTTACATCCATACAAAATTTCAATATCTTATTTAGAAATTCGGAATTTTGTCATCATAATTCTATTTCAGTATAAAATTTCTCCAGCTTTTTGACGTATCCTGTGTTCTTTTCTAATTCTGAAATACTGACTGCAAAGTTCAACTTGAAAATTCGAAGAAAATAAATTGCGTAGAGATACAGAAACTCTAAAACATTATTGCCAGCTTATCCTATCATTTTGTGTCTTATAGTTTTCCGATAGGGCTACAAGTTGAGAAGTTTCATTAGAAATCCTACATTCATATATATTTTTTTAGTTCTATTTTTGGGCAGAATTTGATATGAAAATTAGCCAGATTTTTGACGTACCGTGTATGCCCCTTCTAATTCCGAAATACTGGCTACAAAGTTGGTTTGTCACGTGGGAATTCAAGATTTCTCTTATGCCCTTGCACCTGGATGTGTATGTCATGTGGTGTATGTGAGTATTTGAATATTTCCCCTCTGGTTCATATGCTATGTGTATGTTTTGTTTACATTTGTCTGATTTTCTACGCTCTTCAGTTTCACAGCCTTTCTGCTTCCTTTGCAGCTCCTCTCTTGCATTGTCTTTGTCCCACTGGCATGGCTTCCCTTATTTCTTATGCAATTCTCCTCATTCCTCTCTTCCCATTTCCTCTTCCATCCTTTCTTCGCTCCTTTTACCTTTTCTTTGCCAAGAGCTATCCATCCGTGCGAAATACGACCAGACCTGGGAAGAAGCTAAAATCAGAATATCCGTACGGCGTACTCTCAATAATTCGATCTTCTGGGAAATTATTGGAATTCAAGAATTTTCACTGTTTCCCATATCATACCTCCTGATCTTTGGTGGTAAAATGTTGCTGCTTTCGAAAATTTCAAGAACTTCTTGATTGATCCAAATGCTCTCTTAAAAATTGCATTTCCAGCTTTTTCAAAGGTAAAAATCCACTAACCATGAAATTTCGCTCGTTTTACCTATTTCTAGACGTATTTTTAAATCCGACTCAAACGCTATCCAAATCTGAACACGACATACACACCAGCTCAATTCAGCGTCTGCTGCTCTGCAGCAGAGCAATTCTGCTTTAATCTTCTCCCTTTTTCAGTATTTCCTTTCCTTATTCGCCCATTTTCACCTTTTCTCTCACAACTTCGCAAATATTTTGCATGTTTATATTCCTTGTGAAATTTAATGATCCAAAGATTCTTTTTAGATTTTCAGCCTCAAAATTTTAAGAATGGCCAAATTAGTGCCTAAGCCGTTGTACTCGAAGCCTCCACGATCAAAATTCCCGTTATTTCTTTATATGTGCTCTATCGTAAGTTCATTTTTGTTTTCGATAGTTTTAGCTATTTTCGATACTAAAAAGCGCCATCAAAATAATTGCATTTTCGTTCATTTAATGTCAAGCAACAATTAGGCAAATCTCATATTTTGGTCTCGATCTCAAATTTAATGCGCCCTCAGAAATGATTCGTTCCTTGAGTCGAGTTCCCCTAGCAACAAAACCATTCAGCGGGCAAGAGTGAGAAGGAAGTGGAATGTGTGAAAAGCCGAGTACAAAACAGGAACAGCATTCACACCATCTAAGATTGGCATCTTGCATAATTCATCCACTATTTGCAACTAGAACGGGCCAAAATCAGCTGTCTGAAATTTGAAAAAATAAAACTAAGTTAATTTGAACTGAAGAGTTTTTGCGGTCGAACTTGAACTGAACTTTCAGCAAGTTCGAAGTTCAATTTGGACAGCCCTGGTTAACGTATTTCCAAGTACATATTATTCAAGATTGCTCGAAACTTCAACCTTGCAATTAGCACTGCAAATTCAGATCCCGATAAAATTTTTATCTTGAAATTACGATTTCGATGCTAAAATTTTTCAATCTAATTTTAGAACAGAATTTGTATTGTCAACAGCCCAACAATTCTTTTTTACACTCGCCGGAATAATTGTGATTAATGAAAAGCTCAGAATTGACATTTTACCGAGTTTGAAGCCTGAATGGAAATTTTAGCCATCGAAGATCCTAATAAATGAAATGATAATTTGAAAACGCAAAATTTAATGCCTAAATATAACCGCAACTCTAAGTCAAAAACATTATGACGTAATCGTCGATAAATTATACAGAAAACCTATAATATTAGATTGGATTTGATAAGATGGAGATCAGGATTAGCAATAAGAAGTGATATTTAATGGACAATAGGATATATAATTTGCAGATGCTCGCTTGTTTCCTATTCTACTGGTCGGGATTCTATTGTACCTATAAAACGTGTGGGGAATCGAAAGAATACGCCAAAAATGGAATGCAGTATGCGCAGGTAATTTTTATAAATTTAGTTCAAAGTCCAATTTTATATATACCTAGACAAACGAAAAAATAGCATTCTATTTTGTAAGATAAGAATTTTTAAATAACACCCGATGAAATATCAGAGTCAAGTTAGAAGTTGAGAAAAATGCAGATATGAAAATTAGAATAATAAAGAATCCCTCGTCATTTCGTTTTTATGCAAAACTCGAGTTGAAAATACCCATTTAAATCAAATTTTCAGTATTTCCCTATTTTCTCGGCGATGATAACTATTCTAATATCTAGTGGATGGTTAATCACGCATTTGTGGTACTCAAACACGCCTTGTTCGATAAGTTACAATTGCATGGCAAGTTTTAGAATTGTTAACAGACTCAGGCAGATGGGAAATTTTGGGGGAGAGGGTACGTAAGATAATTTTTCTTCATAGAGAAAAGTAATATACATAGAAGGTATGCAATAAGACTTTGGCAGAGTATTTTGTCTTAAAGGGGGGTACGCCTGAACGATCTGATTGATAGTTTTGTTGATTTCCAAGTTTTAGGAAATGCCTTCTGCAGTACTTTGCTCACTTCTAGCGGGAATTAGCGCTGTCATCGAAATTCACTACTCGATAGATTTTAACCACTTGGAATGGTCAGAGAAGTGGAGCTGGTCAGCGGTAAGTCCACGAAGAAAATAAAAAAATCAGCGAAAATTGCTAATTTTGAAAATTAGCATATTCCATATCCTTTCATCTTACACACTATTTCTCGAGCTTCATATTTGTCTAATCCAAAATGAAATTTAGGCGGACGCTATTCTACTTTGTGCAATTCACGCTATAGTTGCATTTGCTCTTCAGTGATGACAGAATCATGATCATAATCAGTACTTTCAAAAATTTAAGGTGAGTACTTTGCAATTAAAATTTACTCATTCCTTGCTTCAGATGAAAAATACCGAATTCAGTCGTCGGCAAGAAGTACCTACGTCAATGATGATAAGCCAAACATATTTCCACCTCCATTAAATGCTCAATTCAAAGCCAATGCCGATCTCATTAAAACTTACTCGATTTAACTACGGGTTAAATAAAAATGAAGGTTCTATCGCCTAATGATAAATTATAAGATTATGTAAAAATAAACGAATTCAAAAATTTTGGTAAACTAACTGTCAACAGATTCGCCAAATCTAGCTTCCATTCCATCATCTGTTTAATTGAGCTTGAAGTCGCTGGTCCATTCATGTTCTTCTTCCATTCTTCTCTTCACGCTTCGTCAAAGTCGAACGAGAATCTGGAATCATTCATTTGATTTTTTCTTTCGGAATACGAATACAGTGGTGTACAAGAATATGGAACATTGGCAGATATTTGACGATTCATTAATTTCATTGATTCATTCATTTGTAGGAAACATCAATTCTGAAAACATGGATTAATTTGATATCTAAAAGATCACGTATTGCTCCAAATTCTTGTGCCTCACTATTTCGTGTTTAATGACGAGTGTCCGCGATATCAAAGAATAGCAAAGACGTTGCACATACTTTGCAGCACACAGACAAAGCCACGCCCCTGACGTTTTGACGAAAACTCTACACTGGAGACAATAAATTCAAATTTCTACACGAATTCTGGGGTAAGTATAACTTTTATAATTTAAATTTTCGTATAATTTATTCACTAAACCATCAACAATAGTTACAAGTACCCATAAATTAACTAGTCTTCTATTCATCTTCATTTTCCGAGCGAATCTAATATCCTGGAGCCGTTCTGGGTGGTGGACAGTGATTACAAGAGCTATAATTTCTGCTTGTTTTTTTTTAATTGCTTATAAATTTTTACCCATTATCACCCATATTTCCGTTGTCTCCCATTTGGCCGGGTAACCCTGCATTTCCTTGCGGACCGTCTCTTCCTTCAAATTTTCAAAGTTTTATCAAACTAGGCATACAATTTTTACCGATATCACCAGGAGGTCCCACGAGTCCAGGTCTACCAGGCTAAAATCATTCTGATCATCATCACATTTTTATCACTGATAAATTCTTACTCTTCCCGGCGGGCCGCGCTCACCATCGGGTCATAAAATTCAGCCATTATCCTTGTATTCTATTAAGCTAAATATCGAGTCACAAACCTCGGGGACCAGGAGCGCCACTACAAAATTGTAAATTGAACATTTTCCACGGTTTCAACGACTTACGCTAATCCCGGTGGCCCTTGAGGTACTTCAACTTCTTCCGATATACCAGGTTGACATAAAACAGGCCAATTATTTCAAATCTAGGTAAATCTAAATAGGATAATTACCAGGTTCGCCGTTTTGCCCAGGATTTCTAAAATTATGAATTTCAACTCAAATACTGTTATTTCAAAACGAACCCATCAGTACCAGGAGGACCCTAAATTTATTTTTTTCCTCTAAAGATGACTCTAAAATATACCTGTGGACCGGACTCGCCCAATGGAGCAGGCATTCCCTAGAAATTAGGAATATTTTTAGTTCACCAAAAGTAATGCTTAAATTCTCACAGGTCGGCCTGGCATTCCCTGAATTTGATCAATTTACCTCGAATAATGAGTCTAAAATCCTACCGGTTTTCCAGCCACTCCTCTAATTCCTTTTCTTCCTTGATTACCAGGAGAACCTATTTTAATTTAGAAATCGTCTGATAATCCTAAATCAGGGAAAAACCTGGTGGACCCGGCAAACATTCGAAGCAAGGCTGAGTTTGGGGTTGGCCATATGAATCATCCATATCGGGTGCATGTTCACCATCAATTCCCGTTTCACCATCTTTCCCGTCTAAAATTTACTCTCAAAGATAAAACCCTACAAAATTATTCCAATTTCAACAAGAATACCTGGACCATCTTTGCCTGGCAGACTAAAAGATTACGAGAATTGGTGTAATTTGAAATTATCTCAAACCCTGGTGGACCTGGCATTCCAATTTTGCAGGTGTTCGAGCATTGGCCTTCATTGCCGCCACCTCCTCTTGGCATATTCGTTCCATAACTGCTATAACCAGGATCTGGAAATTTTTGGATTTTGTGTCAGATTTATGCCAATTCTACAAATTAAACATGAGAAGATTATGTCAGATCGTCAAAACTATTGAATTCTAGCATTCCTGATAGAATCATCTCAAATTTTATCGAAAATAATTCTCACTTCCTCCATAACTGCCCGAATATCCTCCGCCGTATCCAGCCTGTCTCCTCTCGACATTCTTGTCTCGGACTCCGACAATCTCCTGCAGCTTCTCGTATTGAGCATACAGTCCCCCAGTCTTGTGTCGGCAAAATTCCACTTCCGGTTGGAGCGTGGATTGCACGTGTTGGATGTAGTTGTACAAAGTGGGGATAGCCACTATGCAGATCAGAGTGGCTGCTGTGCTGCAGAGAGAAACGTATTTATTGAAGGAACTCGATCGATTGTTTGAAATCTGCTACATTGCTAATTTTTAGAAATGGAGCAGATTCTGGTCTGTTGTTTGTCATCAGCTTTTCTCTTCATCCTACTAATTCCAAGAGAAGGGGTGACATTCTACAGACCCAAGATTTCAAATCATTTGACTTGCGGATGTTTGATACCTGACACAGGTGCCCAGGAATGCGATTTTCCTGAGGATGTCGGCCTCCCTACTGAGCAGGGCCTTGGAGCAGTTCGCTTCATCGGCCATGTTCTGCAAAAAAAAACAATTGGAAAATTAGCAGCAAATTGCGTAAATTTCTGCAGTCGCGTCACCGCTCGAGTCGATTCAATCGACCGTCCTTTTATAGAATGGACGTATTTTTTCTGTTCCATTTTCTCCTAGCTTTGATGTCTTCATTATGTCCCCCTTATCCCCTTCTCATTTAATCCACGTTTTTCCATTGCGTTCTTCCCTGCTTATCTCTCAGATATTTTCCAGTTATGCCTAGCTTTCCCCTTTGAAGGAAGGCTTCGCCGTTTCTCATTAGCCTGGCTAGTCAGTCCAGTCGCGTAAAGGTGTTCCTTTCTTTCTGCCTGTCTGTCTTCCTAATAAACCCCTTATCTGCCTTCATCTCTATCCTATGTCCACGACAAATGTCTTTATTCCCCCCACTTTTTCCACCTTTGATATCCAATTTTCCTCTCCCCCTTCCAAACTCATAATCCAGCAAACAAAGGAACAGCGAAGAAAATACCACATAAATTTGGCAGCAACAAAAAATCTCGAAACACAAACGACGAAATGAAAAATGCAAACGACAAATAAGCAAGTTTGAAAATGAGAATAAGTCGTTTTGTAAACTCATTACTAGCGTTCACTTCGATGACAAATATTTCATTTTTTCTTGATTTTATTTGTTTTTATTTTCAGGATGAAAGTGCATCTGAAATGGACGGCTCAGATGCAGTACGCACTGATGCAGGGTTATCAGACGTTCGACGATTGGTAGGGAAAATTTCCTGTCAAAATGAAGGAGAGTTGAGCGAAATTGCAGGGATTCTAGGGCAAAGGCAGTGAATGAGTGGATGGACGACAGCAGGAAGGCGGTTGTCACGACAAAAGTGAGTTTTCGAAGGGAACAAAAATTCTAAAAAGCATGTATTTGATTAGTTTCTTGGAAATTCCATAAATTTTGTAAAATCAAAGACGCTTATTTCAGGACTGCAAACAAGAATTAGAGCGTCTGATGAATCTGCCGTGTCCGAAGCCCGTCGACCCCATCTCCATCGAGTCCGGTTCCTACAGCCGCAAGGCGGTCATCGAGTCCTGGGTGCAGCATCTCAAACATGAGGTGGAACTTTGAATTTTTAGGCTAATTTTCCGACCTAAAGGAGTTGAGTCAGAATAGTGGTGCGACTCATCCCCTATAATATTTCCCTCACAATTTCGTATCTCTAGCCTAGAATTTTAAAAAAATTCTCAATTCATGGAGAAGTCATAACGTAAATTCACTCATACGACCTCTACCCCCGTATATGTTTTTTTGCGTTTGACTCAATTGCTCCCTAGGTCTGTTTGTAGAGGAATTTAAAAGGAAATTTGCAGGCAGACAAAGAAATCGACGTTGAACACGAGCTGCAACTCGTCCAAATTCGACAGAAGGCCGATTTGCTTGAGAAAGTGGATGCTGGAAAACTCAGTATGGAGAAAGCTCCATTTTTTTTTTTTTTTAAATTTGGAAATATAAAATGTTCACTTGCTATGACTCAGCACCAGGGCAACTGTCCGGTACGGGATCTAATCGGACCCGTTTGTATTTACGAGCTCTGACTGTAAGAAACCGGCCCGTATTCATCAGCGTCTGTAGAAACTACGGATGAGAACGGGACCAGTTTCCTCCAGCTACCTCCCGTAATTACTAGTAAATGCAGACGAGTCCGTATCGGCACGCTGTCCAGGGGTGGAGAGGAGTTTCAAAAACACTTTTCTTTTAATTTCAGCCCCCGAAGAACTGGATGAGTTGTTGGAGCAATTGCGAAAAGAAGATGAAGAGGTTTATTTTTATTTTTTTCCTTAAAAATACAAAAAAAAATAATTCAATTTTCAGGCCCCCGACGTGGAGCAGCGCTACATTGTGATCAACGCGTATGCAGCGCGATTTCGCGAACTCGAACAGATGAAGAAAGACGGGACGAAGTCGAAGAGCAGCAGCAGGAAGGCAGGTGGAGGGGGAAAGTCGGAGAGATTGTCTGCGACGAGGAGGGGACTGCAATCGCCTGTCGGTGCCAAGAACTTGTTCAGATCTCCCTCACCTAACAGGTTCGAATAAATTCTAAGTTGTTTTTCGCCGTTGTCAAACAAGTTCTTGGAATTTAGAAATTAACAGTTTCAGCCTTAATTTTCTATTATTTCTATAAAAAAAATGTATGCTGATTTTTTAACCAAAAATGCTACTTTCACTATGGCCAGTAGAATTTGGCGAATATGCTCATTTCCAAAATCCAACGAACCTATTTGACGATTTTTCTTAAAAAATCTTGAGAACTTGAAAATTTGAGTCGGTCGCCCATAAAATCCCCGATTCGTCCGGTGGCCGAGGCTTTGAGAGACGCGCATTCTTCATCGATTGAACAGCAACAGCAGGTGGCTGTCAAAAAGTTGCCGATTTCCGGGGAAAAGCAGCGAGTCCGCGAGTTGAAAGAAGAGCTCGACAGTCATCAGGAGAGGCACGAAAATGTCGTCGAAGTCGAAAAGAAGAAACCCGCGCAGAAGAATATCCATCATAAAATGGTAAAGATTATTTATTTTTATTTGGAAAGAAGCTTAAAAATGAGGGAAAGTTGGAAAAATTGGCCTTCTGTATTTCCAGACGGCTGTATTTGTCAACGGCTCTTTTCTTTGCTTTTCCTACGTTCTCTATCCTCCCTATTCGTTGATAAATACAGCCGTCTATGCCTGTCATCCGTCTATAAATACAGGGGCCGGAGAATATCCTTTTCTCAAAATTTCATCTTGCTTTCATCCTTTGCTATTTTAACGATGAATTTCCAACTTTAGAACGAAGAAATGAGTTTGAACGAGAAAGCTCTGGAGACTCCGTCAGTCAAGAAGAGAAAACTCGAAGAGCCGTCGACTTCTGGAGGAAAGAAGAAAAGCGAATCCGCATCAAAGAAGAGGGACAATGCTGACGCTGTCAGGTTGGAAATTTCGTTTTTTTAATTAATTAGTTTTCCAAAAATCGTGAACTTCATGATTTAAAAAAAATAAATTTCACAAAATCAGTCATTCTGACAAGAAAAAAACAATTTTTAGTGTGGCCGCAAGCGAGTCCTCTCGTCATTCCGATTCCTCTTCTGTCGTTGCAAAATCTGGCAGTGTATCTGTTTCCGCGAAAGAGCCTTTGCTGGTGAAGCAGGTAAATTGAAAATTCTCAATCTGAAGAAATTGCATGTTTGAAATATTTTTTCAACTTGCAATTTTAATTATCTATTTTTCAGCCCCATCAAACTGTTGAAATCATGACCGACATTTCCATTCGACACCAGCTCAATGTTATGGTCAGACAGGAGAAGAAGCAACCGGTATTTTTTCTAATTTCACAGAAATTTGTTTAAATTGAAATTTTCAGCGTCGTCAATCCAAAAGGCCAACAGAATCTGAAGACAAAGGACCGCACAAATCAACACAGACGGGCAGAGTCGATTTCGAGAGGGAGGACGTTGTGTTTGTGAATTGCGTGCAGAGTGGAAAGGTCTATCAGAAGCCGATCAAGGTTGAGGATAGCAGGTTTGGGATTTTAAAAACTAATTTTGACATAAGATACAATTTTGAATTCTGGTGGTTTCTTGAACAAACTCTGAACCCATAATTTCTGAGAATTCATTTTTCAGAAGAAATATTGTTTCTGATTTACAATATGTTCATCTTATCTCATTCCTGCTTCAAAAAATCAGATTAAAATTTAAATCATTAGGACAAAGGTGGAAGACTGGTCTGACGAAGACGAATTGTCACTCGAGAAGTTGGCAAGGAAATCTGCGAGCACGAATTCACCCAGTCAAGACGCACTGCCGAGTGAACGCGACACTTCGAGTGCGTTTGGAGGAAAGGAAGCGAATTTCGACGTCATGCTTGTCTACGAGGTCGATCAGTGGGTTGCGGAAGGTGAGAGAAAATTTTCGTTTTTGGAAATCCAAATCTGAAAGAAAGTTTTAAAAATGAAAGATCGTGTATTTTCCAATTTCCCGAGAGTAATTTCTTCTAAAATGTTCTACCGACACATTACTTCCTTAGTGAAGGAGGATCTATTATTCTATCTGACAAAGATGATTAAAAATTCAGAATACTCGAAAAGACCTGGCTATGAGATGGTCCGAATTGAAGCCGATCTGCAGCATACCCCTGTCAAACGAAGGAAGGAGGAGAAGGGAACGAGGGGAATTGGCACCGAAAAGGAGGAAATCAAGCGGGCTCTGCTCAGTGCCTGGAATATCATCAGTACGGGACCGAATGCACACATCTTCGCCACTCCCGTCACGGATGATGTTGAGGAGGGGTAAGGACACTTTTCATTTTCTGAAAGAGATGATTTCTCATCAAATAGATGCAAAAGAATCTTGACAAGGGGGAAAGTTTGAAAAAAAAACTAAAAAAATTAACATCCCTACAATTCATGCTGCCAAAATCATGTCACAACCAATTTCAATGGAAAAAAATAAGATAGCCTTTCTGAGAAAATTCACAACTTTAACTTTTTATATCGTCAGATTTCAATAATTGAAAAAAAAAAACGATTTCTTCAAAAATAGGATACTCCTTTTGCAGATACTCAAAAGTTGTGAAGAGACGAATGGACCTGGCGACAATCAAAAAGGAGATCGAGAGCGGCGCGATCATGAATTGGCTCGAGCTCAAGCACAAACTCATGCAGATGTTCGCCAACGCCGTCATGTACAACTCGGTAACTCATTCGAGATATTGGCCTGTATTTAAAGACGGGAATAAGGAGGGTAGGGAATGTGGGAAAAACGGAGAAATAACAAAAAAAAAAACCGCCTGTCAATGTAGATAGCACGAGACATGCTTCTGGATTATTCATAAAAGTAGTGCAACATAAGCTAATGGAATCTGTATTTAGAAATCATGAAGTTACTGTAAACTTTATCGTATTACTTTTTATAAATTGGCGTTTTTTCTGCTAACTATGGAAATGTTTCAGACTGAACACTTCGTCAACAACACGTCCAAGAAACTCGCAGAAGAAAGCATCGAAAATGCCAGATTGATGGTAAATGATTTTTTTTTCCGCTTTTCATGAAACAAATCTTGCAGTTCGTCGAGACCCTCAAAAACAAGACTTCAGTTGGGCATGGCAGACGAAGTAAAATGCTTGGAATGGTTAGTTTTACAAAAAATATTCTAGAGTTCAGAGAAGTTTTCAATGACTTCTTACTCTTAAAGATGAAAAGGTGAAATCTGTCAATATTGTCATTTACAAATAATCAAATTTCTTTTCAACCCAACTCAAATTGAACTGACATATTTCAGAAGAAAATCGTCTCGACCGGACCCAATCAGCCCATGAAGATCTCCTCGTTCCCGCCTCGAGGCACAAAGCGCCAGATCCTCTGGAAGAAATCCACCGAAGACAGGCAAAGACACAATGTTTGAGTCAGCAGTCTTATCATTCGATACTCATTCCAAACCAATCCTAATCCATTCTGGATTCTTGTTTCACTGTTTTATTTTGATCTGTTCATTCTCTCGTTTTTACCCGTTATTTTGAATTCTTTTGAAAATAAAGTTTTCTACTGATTTATGATGTATGATGGAGGAAATGGAAATGCTTGCAGGTGAAAAAATACGCTTTGGCCGCGTGATTTTGCAGATCAACAACTTTTGAAATCAAGTGGGGGAAGGACTCGAGGGCTATTTTGATTCTAGCAAATGATGTGCGATTCTCAAATTGACCTGATGATAGATCTATCGAAGGAGGGACTTGATAAGAAAAAGAAGGATGTAAAGTGGATATCCTGGACCGGGAAGATTTGAGGATTTCGACCAGCTGGTTCTTCATATCAGCGTGGGCGGTTAGGCGCATGCCACCAGCCAACCTTTGACTGAAAGGATAAAGGAACTCCCCTTTAATATCTCCTCGGATAAAAGAATAATCAAAAAGTATCCAAGGCAATTTTAATCCACCTACCCTTCAACATGGAAGTGAATTTTATGCAGACCAAACATTCCGATTGCCCTTGTCCTCCTCGCGCTCTTGATTTCACACCAAGAGGAATGTCCCCTTTGTTGCCTGACTATGTGCGTTGTAACTTAGCACATGTGTTGGCGCCGATGCTTTATGCTGCTCGCCGCTGTTTTCTCTGAATATTTACCCCAATTCCTTTCACTTTATCTGATCTGGCAGAGAGCCAATTATCAGGAATATTTCGAATTCAATCGATGTTTCGTTGTAACTGAATCTTTCAGTTTATCGAGAGTGAGCCAAAGTTGAAGTGGAACATTTAGCCATTTGGGACTTCTTATCAATGATTCAATGAAGTTTAAATAAAATTCATTTTCTTTCACGGAAATTAGAACTTTTCACACAAATATGGACTTCTTGAAGGGTTCATGGAAAAACTACTGCTAAACTTTATGATCTTTTCAAGAAGACCAAAAACGAATATAAATACTGTAAGAAGATAATAAAGTTAGGTCAAAAAGAGATCTCAATTTCATAGGTTTTATATGTGACAAGCCTTAAGTTAGAATTCCAAGATTCCGAATAGGTGATTTCCGGCCAATTTCTTGTCAGTCGACCAAAAGAATTCGTTGAAATATTGAGTCCATTCTTTGGGATGAACTTTGCCGGTGTACGCTCCTTTCTTATCCTGCAAGACTACCGTAATCCACAGGGATTTCATGTTGTCAGAATTTTGAACATGAATGAAGACCAGCTTTCTTATTGAAAAAAAACGTTTAAATTAGTTTACTGTAAAGTGCATAGGGTGTATTCATACTTTTTGACATTGTGTCAATTCCAACTCAACTCAAAACTTACACGTGGGCACTCGCGAGTATCGGAGAGTTTTGAAGGATTAACCCGCGGATAATTTTTTTTTTCAAAAATAGGAAGGAAAATTTACCCGGGGGTAAACTTCCCGATACCCACGGGTGTTTTGAGATGAGAAATGATTTTACTTGTAAATTTTTGATACGCTTGATATCGATGTCAAAAAATGAGTGCACCTCCATAACTTTTTCGTTTTCTAACTGCATAAAATTTATCATGTCCAAAATGCGACAATGTAACTTCGGCAGCCTGGAAGAGTAGTTACAATAGTTGTTGCATATGAAATAGTAAAGGAAGATAATCTTTTTCTTGACACATCCTACGCTAGTTCACATGTAACGATGCTACGCGATGCAACTACTTTTCCGAATTGCCGTAATTTCTACGATGAAGATCAGCTTACAACTGCGAATTTCTTGAACGCCTCAGTGGAAGCAGGCAATTTGAATCCGTACACGGACATTCCGTCGTTGTACTCGACGACGTCCATCACGCCGTCGCAGCTCACGTCGAACAACTTGAACATGAAATGGTCGTAGTCCGAGAACCATTTCGTGTCCTTCTGCGCGTTCGTCTTTTTCAGCAGATGAATCCATTCCTCGATCGAAATTAGTTGGTCCTACAACTTCTCTCATATTCTCAAAAATGTCACCATTTAAAAATACGGCGCATTTTCAAAATTTCCAAATCTGACCTTGTCCGAATCAGCCAAAGAACAAAGTCCCTCCCACAAAGCTGCCAACGTCTTCTTCGCGAAATCAGTCTAGAAATTTCAATATTCAAAGCGAATTCTCGACCAATTACAGTATACCTGCACACTATCTGCACCATAGACATCCCTGACTTTCTGCAAAAAATATGTTTCGACCGAAAATTTAATTCGACTTACTCTGACGACCAAGTAAAAATCACCCCAGTCCATTTGATGCGACGAGTTTCTGTCTAAATTTTGAATTCTCAGCCTAAGCAGTTCCATCAAATACACTATACCGAAGAACATGGTGAAAATGTACTCCCATTTCTTTATCAGGAAAGGGTCCACGTCTGGGTTGGCTTTGATTAGTTCCTCGACGCTCACCATTGCACTATTATTGCCAGAGGCCTAGAATGTTTGCCTATTTCTAAAAAAGGCACCGGGGAAATTGAAAACTCACCACCATAGCTCGAGTCGAGAGGAATTCCGAAGAGAAGTGCACGAGAAAATGATTATGATTTGAGATGGGGGATTGAGGGAATGCAAATCGACAGCAGAAGGACTCTCAAAGGGGCTGATGATTCTCCAGTTTCCCCCTGCCTGAGGAGGATATGAGACTCCGCCCACTGCTTCTCGCCAACATCTGATGAAAACATTCACACTCGAGAAGAGAAGAAAGGCCATTAGATTGAGGAAGCAGAACAAAACCGAGATCATAACACGCGATATCATCAAAATCGAAAACTATACTTTATACACGCCTGAGGCAGGTCTGATTGAGTCGAAATACTTTACAATCACAACGTGAAAATAGCCGTACGATGAATTTGTCTGTGACAAGGATGATTCAG
This sequence comes from Diploscapter pachys, assembly GCA_002287525.1. Taxonomy (NCBI): domain Eukaryota; kingdom Metazoa; phylum Nematoda; class Chromadorea; order Rhabditida; family Rhabditidae; genus Diploscapter; species Diploscapter pachys. Next base: position 29,803 of record LIAE01008826.1, on the reverse strand, counting down.
CGAAATGGTATGAATTTTCACAGCAACATTTCAAAAAAAAAAAGAAGATAGGTTTGGATAAGATAGATTTTTCGTGTAAAAACACGCCATTCCTGAATCACTTTCAAAGAATAAGTACAAAAGCAAGATTGAGCAGAGCTTTGTCTTTGGTTTTGAAAAAAGATGTCCCTGCTCAGCCCTGACTAGTCAAATTAATGTCAATTAGATCCCGTCTGAAGAAGAATTATGATTGTTGTCGACCCGCTGTTTGTCAGTCGTTGGCAATATCATTGTCCCTGTCCTTGGCAATGTCAATGCCAACGTCGATGTCATTGTCATTGGCCTTGTCATTGATTGGCTGAGGGTAGGGGTTCTCGATGCCCAGCTGCATGGAGACGGCCTCGCAGTTCTCGAACAGATGCTGTTCCAGCTCGTTCCTTGCCATGGAAAGTTTGTCCGCCAACGCGGAGGGAGAGCCTTTTGCCAGATCCTTCAAATTTCTACTTATCTAGGGATTTTGAACAAATTTCAGAGATGTGAAAGAAATCAAGGGTAGAATGCAAATTTGAAGGTTCAGACTAGTGGGATTGCTTAAAGCTTTTTGAAGTGAGAATTTTCATCCTATATTTGATAGCAGGAAAGAATGAACTTTCAAATATTCGAATTTTTTATAAGACTAACTCGACTGCTCAGTGCGATGGAGATTCCATCCAACACGACTCCAACCACGGCCAGACTCCTCACAGCGCCACGGGCGAAGGCAGTCGACACGGCTGCAGACTCCTTGAGAAGAACTGAGCGGACAGCCGCGGTGATGCCTGTCGAACCCATTTGCAGGAGCGAGAAAACGCTGCTCGAAATCTCCACATCCGGATTGTCAAGCTCGGGGTACTGTAATCTGGCCATTAGAAAATTCCATCAAAACAACACAACATCAGTTTACTCTCACTCTATCTTGCAAAATTTTCAAATTTAGAGAAAAGTGAGGATTTAGAAAATTTTATCTCAAATGAGAGTAAAATGATAAAGCAAATCAGATGAAATTACCCTATCCTTGAGCAGTTCCAAATATTTGCCAAGTTCAACCACGGCTTCGTTCAGCGAGCCGAAGTTGTACGAGTCCTGATGCAGCATCTCCTCGATCTGTCTCAGCTTCTTCTTCGTGACGCCAATTTTGACCATCGACGTGACGAAATTCGACGCGGCCGCGGCTCCACTCACGATCAAGCCAGAAATTGAAACATTATCTTCACGGAACAGCAGGAATATATTGTATGTAAAAATCAGATTCAAACAGAATTGTGCTAAAAAGAAGAAAAGTCCAAACTAGGAAAATAAGACGAGCAACTTTTTTCCATTAAATTTTACTTCTTTGATTTCTAGCTTTGTCTTTGAGATTTTGATGATCTGTTTTTATCTGTTCATTTCGCAAAAGTATGCATTTCTTGCTCATTTGTTCAGGTTAATAATGTGCAGAGGAAGTCGAGCATTGTGTGCAGAAAATGAGTTGAGTAACAGATTTAGACATTTCAACCGACCTCCCACGGCGACCGGGGGCATGGCCAGCCCAGCGACAATGGCGACTCCGCCAGCCACGCCAAACGAACTGCCCACCACCATGCTCACGTTGCAGCCCTTTTCTAGGGAGCGCAACTAGAAAATTTAGCAAGTTGACAAATTCTATCCCTTAATTTGGAAAATGCTCAACTTTAAAAACTATAAGGAAATAGAGAACACAGATGTGAAAGAAAAACTTGTAAAATAAAAAAAAAATATATTTATACAAAAGTTGTGCATTTTCCAAATTACTTTTTTGTTAGAATTCAGAAATTATCCTACATCAGCCTCGACTTCAGCCATTTTGTCCAGCAGCTCCATCCTTTTCATGTGCCACTGTCTGAAGGCGATCAACGCCGCATCGTGCAGATTGTCCACCTGATTCCACAGGGATTGCGGGATCTGGCATTTTTGAAAAATTAATTAACAATCACCATCGACTACCTGTATTTACAGTCGGATATTAGGGGTAGTTTTGGGTAGCGAAAACAAGGAAAAACCCGTTTGTAAATACAGGAGATCGTCACCATCCCCAGATATTCGTGCAACACACAGAGCTATGCTATCGAAGGCAGTATAGAAAATATGTGAATCTTCATGATTCAAATATTTTCTGACAACAAAGTGCATTGATCACACAGTGAATTAAAAGTTAAGGATTTCTGTAGTCAATCATAAATAATTTTCGTAATTTTAGAACTGAATTTTTCAGATCGGCTGAATTTCCAGATTTGCTGTGAAACATAATTATGCTACAGAAAAATAACGTTGAAAATCCAAAATTCGTGAATTTGCAAACTGAAATGAGTGCAACATAAATACGGATTGCCTATAGTTGTCATCAAATTTTATTATAAGAAGAAAATTGGAAAGGAAAAATCGAAAATTCGGAATAGCTGCATCGTTGCACGTCAAATAGTATTATAAAAGGCCGATTGATTATTTAAGACAAAATACACTTTGCTTATTCGAATTCTGTGATTCGTTTATTGAGTAATGACGAATAGTCGCCAAAGTCGTTCCGCGAATCGATGAAATGTTGTCTATTTGCTTGCAAACAACGCGTTAATTTTTATGCTTCAAACGTTCATCTCTTTTATTTTGTCTCAACTAATCGATCATTAATATAAGATGTTAGGATAAAGCCTCTTCCTTTATGATTTGTATGCAACGATGCCAACAACTATCGCACACACTTTTCCAGATTATCGCGAGAAATCCGGTGACAAAGAGAGGAAATCCAGACACACGGTGCATTTGACAAGCGTACCTCCAACTGGTGTCGGTCGAAAACCGGAATGCCATTTGCCTCGTCGCGCATGAGCATCAGCCTCATCTTCGCGGCCTGATTCCGATGAGCTGCCATTCTTTCACCGAACCTTACCACCTGAAAAACGGCATAAAATTAGCATAAAGCCAAAAATCAAAATAATGAATCTGACGAGATCTCACGATCCTCTAACAGATTGCTGATCGATCTCCGATCAATGAAAGCTTCAAAGATATTCTTTATTCGACCATTTTGTGTTGCGCGTAAAAATCTGATGATAAAACCCCGGATACATTGAATATGAATTAGTCTTTTCCAGCTAAAATATGGATTGGTCTGTTATAATTATCATCAACTTATTACTTATAATTTGAAAATATCACCGGTTTTAAGGATGGAATAAGAAAAGTGGAGATTATTTGGAAAACTCAGGACCTAAGCCATGCGAAATAGGGTGAAGGATGGTAGGGAAAAGAATATTTCCCACGCTATTTCGCATGCTTTGAAGGCTAAGGTTTCAAAGTTGCCAAAAATGAGTGACATTTCCAAATTGTAAAGATAAGTCAGTAATAAATACAAAAGACCATGTAAATTTAAAAGAAATCCTAAAAATCACCATAAAAAATCTCCTACTACTCAAAAATGTACTAGAACAGAACGGAAAATATCACGATTTCAAGAAGGAAATAATATGAATGTGTTGGATGAAAAATGGAAGAATGGATGCAGAAATTCGAAAACAATAAAATAAATAAAAAAAAACGACTAAAATGAACATTCTCCACATAAATTATGATAAAAATTGTAGGATATTCAAGTCAGTCTAGAAGTGGGAAAGAGACAAGAAAGGAAAATACGAGTTGGTATTATCAAACTTCTTCAATTCAAAAACGGCAAAGATTTGTCAGGATTATTAATCTTCTAATGAAGAAGGTGAATAGAAAAGTATGTTGAATTTTTAGTCTATTTTTAGATTTAAACATTTTAAGAAGTTTGATAATGAATAAAATGAAACAGTTAATCACAAATCAATCTTGGACTTACGCTCGAATTGATGGGTCAGGTTGGAAGAACAAGCGAAATAGAGGGGGTCGAGTTTTTGAGGCGAAGAATCACTGAAAATATTTTTATATTTGGTTTAAAGAAAGTTATTCTTCCATATAGGGTTATTCTGGAATTGACATCTAAAAATTCCAAAGATAAAAGCACTTTTCTTCTTAATTCATTATTCCATTTTGGAATTTTTGAGATATCGTTCCTTTTTACCCTACAGAAAGCCCCACTTGTAAACACCTAATAGCAACATGTTTAGGAGCTATTCAAAAAAGGATCTCGAGCGATTTTTATCATAATTCTAGGAAATGTGATAAAAACACTCAAAATCAGTCAGAAAATAGGAGTTATTTTGTAGCACTGGGATTATTCACATACTGCACTTGATTAATTCACAAAATTCACTTCACTGCTCAATATTTTTTTTCGAAAAGAAAGGAAACTAAACTGAAACTAAAGCCACGAAAAGAAGCGAAATCCCAAGCAAAACGATAAAGGTTTTCCACTTAAATTTGGAAAATAATAAGTTAGAAAATTGAAAATTAAACACAATATGGTCGAGCAATAGCAATATGATGGCAGAGCGGCACGTGTTTTTCTACAATAAGACAGCACGATTTCTATCAAAGTACACCATTATTCTATAGAAAATCGTGCCGTCATATTGCACGAAAAAAGCGTTCCGTCTTGCCGTCATTTTGTAATTGCCCTATGGTTGAATTTTAAAATGTTGAAAAACCACAACAACATCGTTACACACAAAATTAGGAGTTTCACGCTTCGTCCTCTTTTCAAGAAATCCACTACGTGATTTACGCAGAGTGCGCTTTTTCATCCTTGTTTTACTCCTCCATCTCTTTTCCCTCTCCTTCGTTCACTTTTCTCTTACCTGTTCTAAATGAAATTGGGGTAGAAGGAAGTGTAAAGCCTGGGGGAAAAGTGGACACTCTGTTAATCGCGTAGTGAGTTCCTCGAAAAGAAGATGGAAAAGTGTGAGTGTTGTTGTTGCTTACACAATTTAGTCCGCAATTCTCACTTCAGCACTAATTATTAGAGACTGATTAGGCCTAATTATGTCTTTTCAGGAGCACGCTGCAAATCAGGAATTTCAGAAAATCAGAAATCCAAAAATCAGGGATTTCTTTCACTCTGCACACAAATATTCTTAATTCCATATTGGATCATTGAATAAATTCTTGGAATTAAAAAATATATTCTTTGATAAGTCTAATTTGTGGAAACCCCGAAAATTGAATGCATATGGCAGTTTTTGAGCGACTAAAACAATCTAAAAATTTTATGTCTGGTATTTCCCGAAAATAGACTCGAGACTTGTTTTTATTTTACCATCTAGATCGAGGGTAATACCAAGAGTAAAATAAGTGGATTTGTGAAAACTTGAAATTCCAAGAATTTATCGATCGATCCAATTTTTGCACTTTCCAACTCACCGACATGTAGGACGAGAGGGACGAGCTGAGTGAGGAGAATTTCTCGGCGACTTTCGATGCACCCGCTCGCAGCGAGTCCTTGATGTCCGACATTTCAGGCACCTGGCTGGCGTAGGACGAGGACTGCTGTTGCTGGCCGTTGCCCCACAGATCAGCAGAGCCCAGCGAGGACTGGCCCTCAAAACGAGACAGCGCCGCCTTCGTCTCGTACTGAAAAAAGTAAGTTCTTAAAAATTCGATAAAAATTTGGATTTTCGAGAATTCAGAGAAGACGAAACATGACTTTTTTAATTTCGAATTTCAGAAAAGGTATGATTTTTAGCAGAGCCGAATGGGACAGCATATTTGAATAGAATCTTTCTTTTCCATTTTTTACACTTTGAATTTCACGTATTTCCCCGTAAAGTAGGAGAGAAATGCCACGTTTTTGAAATTTGAAAAACTCCAAGAAGACGTCATTCTTACATCCATCTCGTTGCTGCCGAAGTACATGTCGCTGGAGATGGCCTTTGCATTCGCGAATTTCTTCTGCACGTCCACTTCGGGGGCGGCTGCGTGGGTCGGTCCGCCTGCTTGACGACTCGAGCGGGCCGGTTTTCTGGAAATTCAATTTTTAAAATTTTCTCATTTTAATTTTCTTTCTGAAAACATACTCAGTTATAGTACTGGCATATGGCTTGGGCGCCGGCTTCTCGAAGTCGAAATCGTTTTTGGAAGACGGATTAGAAGACGTGTTCCATAGATCATCATCGAACCCGTTGTTGGAAGAGGAATTTTTGGAGGAACTGAAAAAAATTCAATTTCTATCTTTTTTTTCGGAAAAATGGGATATCCTTTCACTTTTTGTTGAAAAAATACAAAATTTGTAAATCAGAATACATATGACATGGAAAGAATAGGGAAGATATTTTACCCTACCATCTCCTACCCTATTTTCCCTATGTTTCATGTCTCATGATTTCCAAATAGGTTTTTTTTTCAAATTGGATAAATTTTCCAGAAGCTACGATTTTCCCATACCTTCCCCACTTGACGGTGTCGACGACTTCCCATTCGTCGTCCTTCTTCTCCTCAGGCTGTCGTCTGGATTCCCGGCCGCTCGCATCTGCCTGTGCAATCGTCCTTGCCCCCAGTGCGACCGAATGGGCCACTCTGCCTCGCGCAATGCCTCCCATTCCAAGTCGCTCTGCGGCAGCCGCCTTCGTCGCGTCGCCCGCCACCTTTGCCTGCAATTTGAACAAATCGGTGATCGAAATTCGTACTTGCTATTTTCTGAACAGACTTGTAACTTTTCAAATCCGCGAGTGCACCACGCATATACAAGAGTGCGTCTTAAAGAGATAGAAAAGATCATATCTCCCTTCTGTTTCTCAAAAATACATACCATTTCGTTCATGCTGGCACTTGCGGATTTTTAAATTTACGTGTTTCTGGGATCATTTTGTCTTCGTGTTTATTAATGAAAGTCATATTTATCTTTGCATTTGAGTTCACGAAAAATTGAGAAAAACGTCTGCATTTTTGCTTATTTAGCCATGAAAGTTGAGAATCTCTTCCATTAATTTCGAAAAAGAAGTGCAAGATTCTCCTGATTTATTTCACTTGTTTCTATTTTGATCCAACCTCAATGTTCTTCCTCTGTTTCTCCAGATCCTGCATAGCGAGTCTGGCACTGAGCTGTGCAGCCGCCGGGGTCTGATCGGCCTTTGGCTCCTCCATGTTCAGGTTGATCGGCGCGTTTGTAGCCTGAAAATTCTATCATTCGATTTTATATATATATATTTTTTAGAAATTCACTCATTTCCTTTCCTTTCTAGTACCCGTACTCATAAACGCATCGAGAGGCTCCTGAAGCGTTTATGAATACGGGCACACAGAAAGTTCGCCAAAGCTTTTTTCTTGTAAATTTTCTAAAATCGTTTGTTGCTTTGTATCTTTCCTACCTCCGCTTCCTTTTCCATCTCTGCGGCTCTCTGTTCCAGTTCGCTGAAGTTGACTTTGACTTTCTGGGCGCCGAGGCCTCCCTTCTTCGCGGCTGCAGCGGGCTTTTTGACGGGTTTCTTGAGAATGACCGACGGGGGCGGAGCCGTCTCGTGGGCCACCGAATCGATGTGGTCCACCCTCGGGCCGGCTGACTCATCAGCGGGAACTTCCTCTTTGCCCTTGCAAATATAGGCATCGCTGCCCAGCGAGGCATTGGAATTGGAAACGTGAACGGTGTTGAACTCCTGCGCGAAGAAGTCCACGTCTTCTTGGTCCTACAAAAATCGACCATTTGATTTTCAGAAATTCGATTTTCAAAAAATGTAGGAAAAATGTCCTTTCTTTCTAAACCAGAAAAGGAAGAAGAAAGGATGAATTTTTAATTATTTTTTTGTTCTTTTTAGGAAAAATAAAAAGAAGTAAAGGGGGAAAGAAGAAATAAGAACGAATTAGGAGCTTTAAAGACATTTCATTCAGAAAAATTTTAACAATTCAATTTTTCACTCCCTACCTGACTCTCATGATGCGTCATGGTATCGATGATGAGCTGCGCGCCGTACTTCCTCTGCGCTTCCTGGCATATGCCGGCCAATTTGTCCCTGTACAGTTGCGCCGCTCGGCTTTTGTACTTCTGCTGCGCGTCTGTCGTGTTGCAACCATGCTGCTTGAAGAACTGAGTCTGAAAATACAACTCATTCATTTCTGTCAAAAATACAAGGCCATTACGTTCTTTACAAATTTTCCCTCGTAATTTTTCCATTGTCAAAAATCGATAAATGTTCTGTGAAAGACATCGATCTTTTCATTTTTTCCGAGATTTTTCTTGATATTTAAAAAAAAATATATTTTCAATAGAAATGAAGGAGAGTTAAAAATGTATGATTTAAAAAATTATTTTTGGAATTTGTTTCTTAATTTAAAAAAATACTGACAGCATTAGCGTTGCCGCCCAACTGCATGGATCTGAGCTGAAGCCAATTCCAGTTGGTGTCGAGGTTCGTCGAACGAATGAACGTGAGATGGACGCCCAGATTGCGATGCGTGGCAGAGCAGTCGATGCACAGGAACACGCCGTACGTCACAGAGGCCCACGTTGGGTTCTTCGCGCCGCAGTCGAAGCAGACCTGAAAAACAAACAAACATATTGAACTTTCATACAAAAAGTTCTACCAGGGCTGTAAATGTTTAGACACGCGCGTGTACGTGCATAACGAGATCGTGTATCGAAACATTTAGTCCTGGGTTCCACTGTGTACTTGTCAATGTCTGATCAATTCACATGGGTTTATCAATAGCTTTTAGTTTCTTTTCCTATACTTCCTAATCTACATATCCGTTGACAAAACAGCCGTATATATGGATTAGTCTTTGACAAGTACGTACAAGATGCCATTTCAGAAAATCCAAGAGAAAGCAGAAATCAATCGAAATGAAAATCATTCAGAAAAAGAATACGTAAATTCTGACTTTAGCACGAAAAAGAGGTATTTATTCCCACCTTGTTCGCAGGCAGCGACCTCAGCTTGCGCATCGCCGTTTGCAGGTCGGTTTTTGACGGGCCGTCACTCATTTTCCGGATCGATTTTCTGCTTCAATCAGCCTAAAAATCGATAAAAATTCATTCAATAAAATTTGAATTCGCGTGGAAAAATCGATTTATTCAATTGATTTTTAGTCAAACCAGACGCAAATCAATCGTAAGCTAATCAGTGATAACAGGAAAAAGCCAGTGATAAAGTTGGATGAATCAAGGTATATTTTGATCGACTTATCAACTTATCAGTCCCAATCGCAAATTACACTTTGTTTATTTCTATTTTTCCGAAAATCCCATGTGATTTACAAATTTTACTGTGACAGGTCGGTGAAAATGCTAGCGGTCCGAAAAATGACTGATAAGATAAAATGAAGAAAAATCCGAAAAAGGGGAAAATCAGCTGAAGATATGGGGAAAATTCGCTGACGTGTTCGATAGAAGAGGAGAAATGCGTTGGAAAGAGAGTGCAGTGTACGCAGAGGGAGCCGGAGACAACGTGAAATCTAGAGGGCGCAGAGAAGGAAATAAATGAAAGACAGAAGGCATTGGAGAGAGTGCAAAGAAAGAAGTGAAAGAGATAACGAGAAAATAAGGGAGTGAAAAGAAAGAGATAAATAAGAAATAGAGTACATTGGGGAGAGAAAAAAGAATGAGGAGAATCTGCCAAAGGCATAGGGTAAAGAGGGACCGGTTTGCGAGTGGGAAATCTCCGATTCATAAACTGTCATGATGGACGGGTACAAACACACGAACAAGCATTTCAGCCTGTTTATATTCAATCGCACAAGGTATTCCAGTTAATTTGCAAAGCTTTTCCCTTCAGAACATTCGATCTCGCAAGAAAACTCCTTTTCTCTTCTGAAAATCCGAATAAATACGAAAATTTACAGATAGAATGGGGGAAGATTTACTGTAAAGTCATCAGTATTTTGCGAACTTCTGGTGCATATTTTATAAAGATAAAGACGATCTTTACAGTAAGCCAAAATGACAAGATTTTTGTAAAGTTCATGCGGTTTTTTAAGAAAATAGCTGGGGGAATCAAAACTGCATGAGTTTTCCAAAAATTCAAAAATATGTGAACTCTTGAAAAGTTCATGTAGTCTGAGCGAAGCATGTTTCTGATAAAAATGACTTGGAACTTTCCGAAAATCCCTAAATCTGTTCAAGTTCAATAGGAATAAACGATGTAGTGGCGTAGACAGACTTTTAGCAATAACGAAAGTTATAGGGGAAGGGATCCGCAATAAGACATTTGGTGGAATATTTTGGCTTTAAGAGGGTCCGCATAACATAGATCTGGGCTTAAGCCCTGCTTATGTCTGGGCGTAGATTTTGCCGTGCTCCAGTTTGAGCAGATTCCAATCGCAGCACTCGTCGAGGTAGTTGTTGAGTCCCTGATTCGTCTGTCTCTCCGTCACTCGAATTGTCGCCTCTCCCAAATTGCAACTTTTCACGAATTCGTAGGCCTGAAAATATTCTTTTAGATTAATGAAAAAGTGAAAGCTCTAAAAGTTTGTAAGTTAGAGCAGGAATTCGAGTTTTTTTCAGAAAAAAATCATAGGATGAAAGATCTTTCTCCTTCAGAGTCAGTAGATGTAAATTAAACTTTATCAGTAGAAGAAAAATGGTGTCTTGTAGGAAAGTTAATGTAAATGCTATTTTTCCATCCGACTATAAAATGATTTGTTTTTCGGACAAAGTGATAAAGTGTCTTACCATTTCAACATGCTGCGGCATTACAGGACCTCCACTCAATTCCACTACATAGTCAGAATCCTTTTCCCGTTTGATCACAGACGAACTTTTCTAAAATCTTTTTTTCTTCAAAATTAAACATAAATGAGATAACAGAAAAATGTATTTTAGATTTTGAAAGACGGATCTTTTTTCAGGAAAAATGGTACAATCTCAATTTTCTTGATCTCTTGTATTTCCAATATTTTCACATTCACCCTTTTTAGTTGATTTTTTAAATCGTTTTCTCTGGTTATTTTTCAAAAAAGGGTGGAAACCAGGGGTGGTGTGTGGAGTTTGAATCTTGAAAGATTCGGAATCGCAATCAGAATTCCGAAGCCCAGAACTACCGGAATCGAAATTCCACACACCTCGGGTGGAAATTACAAGGGACCGTCTATTTCTTGATGAGTTTACCTTCAAAGAGAGCATATGCGAAAAGACGAAAGGCTGTGCGGCGATAAGAGTCGGAGGCAGATTTGCATGGACTCCGGCAATCGGACGGACAATCTTCGAGGTCTGCAGGATGTTGTAGAGGGTCTGCACTGAGGAGCCCTAGAATTGAAAAAATAAATTGTTGTTCCTAAAATATGAAAAGAGTAAAAAAGTCCTTTAAAATCTTTTTTTTTAAATATAATTTTCTACCAAAATATAGTAATTTTCATATTTCTTAAAGTTTTTTTTTTTTAAATTTCAAAATTTGCCTTGACAACAATCGAAGCAATCAGTTCATTCTCCTCATTGTCCAACTTCTTCAAACTAGTCGTAGAACTTTTGGCCTTTCTGAATTTTGTATTCTTCTTGAAAAAAAGAAATTTAAGAAAAACCTGAAGAGTTTCTTTTTCAATTTGGCGGCGTTATTCGGAGATATGCCTATGTCATTCAGCCAGACGTCGTCAGTGCGCTTTTTCGGGCTGAAAAATTCGTTTTTTTTTTTGGAAAAAAAAGAAAGATCTTCATTCAGCAATCTTCAAATCAAAGACCTTCAAAATTTTGTTTATTTTTTTTTTTGTAATTTCCATGCTGCAGATTTTCTTTACAACATTTAAGAAGAAGATAATATAATTTTGCCTATTAATATTTCTCAAAAGAATGCAAATTTGTATCTTACCTGACAAACTCCTCCTCATTCGTATTGTTCTCCTTGTTCTCTTCAGGCGGAGCCGAAGTGTTCGTGTCGTTGCTCACGGAATTCTCATCCACTGAAACCCAATTTTTCATTTTTTTCGTCCGAAATTATTTCCAAACCTTTGAAGTTGACAAAATTCGTGGGCGGCTTTTTCGTCTTCTTCTGCGCACAAATTTCGAACTCCACTCCTGAAATGTGAATTTGGAAATTTAACAAAAATGAAGGATTCAAGTACTTTTGTTTTGAACGCTATCTTTTTTGTTCTTCTCTCTTCACTATTTTTCATTTCTATCGCTTTGGGACAAAAGTACTTGCACCAAAAATTAGAAGAAAAAAAAAACCTTCAGTTTTGAGGAATTCCCTTAGACTGGAGGTCGTCTGCGACATAATCGCCAAATGCTTCATGCCGCAGCGAGTCTGGAAACAAGAGGCTGAGTCCTCGGTTGGTTCTGAAATCGATTCACTTTTCCTTCAAATATTATCTTAGATTATAGAATGTTTCATGCAGAAGCAAGACGTTTTGTAACACGAACGATAAAAGTGTAAGTTGACAGGAAAACTGATCTTTGCTATTCATTTGTAACACAAACATCGTGTTGTTACAAAACTATCAGCTTTTTCAATATTCGAAAAATCAACCTGTCTCATCGACATTTTTGGTGAATAGGACGGTGAAATTGGGGCATGCCACATAGAACTCCTTCCTGTTGCCCTTCTTCCAGGTAGAGAAGAGCTGTTCGAAGCAGCCGACCCACTGTCTATTGACTGCATCTGTTGCCGTGTTCGGCAGCAGGTTCGGACCGAGTTCAGGGCAATTCTTCAGGAACGTCTCGCAACGGGGAAACATCGACAGCCACGGGAAATACGGGAATTGGAAATAGACACACGCCGCCTCGAGGTAGGTCAAGGGATCAGATGAGGTCTAAAAATGGAAAATTAAAATAAAATTTTTTTATTTTTAAAAATCGTAGATCAAATTTTGAGGATAAGGGAGAAGCAGGAATGGAATTGATAAATTCTATTGAAAATTACTTAATTTAGAAAAAAAAAAACATTACCTCATGAATCCTGCCGCTTCCTAGCGCCAACTGAATTCCATTGAACCTCTCCAAACCGCTCGTGTGAATGTTAACCTCGGCTAGAATTCAAGATTTTCTTCGAAACGTAACATTTTCCTCCTATATTCCACAACTACTTCTGCATAATAAAACACGTTACAATTGTGCGGAAAATGGTTGTGGTACACACACACACACACATACGAATGAATGGAGTTCCTGTATTTGTAAAAAGCTGATCAATGTCAACGGCTGTATATTTGTCAACGAATAGGGAGGGTAGGAAATGGAGAGAGAAATAAAAAAAGAACGTTGATAAATACAGCCGTTGGTAAATATACAGGTCAGATGAGGGCGGATATGAAGCATAAAATGGTAAAAATGCCCTACTTGTGGCGGATCGCACGGCAGGAACGCAGGGAAATGGCGTCTTGGAGACGATTCTCAGTTTGCAGCCAAGACGGGCGTCTTTCGGAAGCGATTCGTGCTCCGTCTGCTCTGATTCTTGCAGTTTAGACGCGTTGAAATGGGAGAAGTCGAGAGGCATCGAGGGACGGCCATCGGAACTCTCAAAATAAATAAAAGTATAAGATTAGCATATACATCTTCGCTTTTCAAATTTACTCTTCCTCTAACATGAGAATGTGAAGTTTCAATTTTCCATATTGTGTAAAATGAAATGAGATGAAGTTGAAGCCATCCTTTTAGAAATTTAAAATATCATTGAAAAAATGTACGAGTTTTGGCATATACCATGTCGAGACTGAAGAATCGGTTGAAGTTGTGGACTTGACGAGGAGTCCTGGCAGAAGTGGACTGGAATGAATTTACGAGTGGCGAGAGGATGGACTCGGACAGCCCAGTGCCGTCACAGGCATTCGAATCATCGAAATCCAGGGCGAACGAGACTGATGATTCGCCAGACAGACGACTGCGTTTCACGACGGAAGAGGGGGTTTCCTGAACGGAAAATTTTGAATTATGAAAAGGGTTTTCATATTTTTTTTGTAACTTCCATAATTGAAAATTAATTTTAAAAATTGGTGGTTTTGAAAAAAAAAATAAAACATACATTGAAAGTAGAAGGACAACTGACGGTAGCGGTAGCCCAGTCGGGTGGGTGCGAAATCGAGTTCTCCAAGTCTGGAGCGATGCATCGACTGCTGAAATAATTTTTTATTCAATTCATCCGAAAATTTCAAATCCATTTTAGGCTTTTTTATTTTGTCATTGCATTTAAGGTTGATTTGGATTAGGAAGCATAAGCCTTAAGGAAAAAACAGAACAAGATGATAAATCTATCTGGTGACGGTGGTCAGGCGGTAACAATTCTAAGAAGTCATTTTTTATTATAAAATTCGTTCCCTTCATTAATTATTTGATTTGCTTTCTAACCGACCTGCTCTTCCTCTTCAAATGCTTCCTAATTCGATCTTTCGGATTGTATCCTGGCGAATTCTTGACTTTCTTTGGCGTCGGTGGCATTGAAACGCTGTCTGAAAAATTCAATCGAAAAAAATTAAAATCGCGAATTCAAAAATCACAAAATGGCGCGATAAAAAGCGAGTAAATGTCAACCGCTCTTTTAGAAAGAGTCAGTCTGCTGCAGAGGGCGAGAAAGAACAAGACAAACGAGTGAATAAAAACGAAGAAAAGTCATAGACAACTCGGAAAGATAAAGTGACAAAAATGAAAAATGAAAATAAAAAAATCAGTATGAAGGAGAGAATGGATAAAAATAGCGGAAGATCAAAGAAAAACCGACAGTACAATGCGTTTCTTTTCCTTATTTTTTTCATTAACATTTTATTTCGTGTCTTTCCAAAATTCTTCTTTACTTCTTTCCTGAATTGCAATAATTTGCCTGTCTCAAATCGCTTACTTATCTTTTGTCCATCAGAATACCAATTCCGCTCTGCATTGGGCATTCAAATTGACTGGCATTCCTTCTTTCCCCCAATTCGATTGTGTGTGTCCGGGCTCAACTTCTAAAATGTCTCGATATCTCTCATAAGCCCTGCCTTTTGTCTTGCTTTTTTCTCTCTCGAATTCCTACGCTCTATCACCGCATCAATTGGTTTGTTTCATGCCCCCCTCGAGGGATGGACAAATGTGGACATTTCTAGATTTCTAGGAGAGGAAGGAGTGGAACAGGAGGGAGAACGGGGAGGATTCAGTGCCAATGCCAATGCACGTGAGAATTCCGCCCCGTCCGATCATATTTCTCAATTTCTCCAAATCCGAAATCTCAGTGGCAAATTCTTTCCTGAGGCAGGCACAAATTTAGATTTCATAATGCGCGCTCGATGGATTTTTTTATTATAAAGTTTCGCAGTTCTTTAAGATTCTTAGATTGGTACGAAGGTTCTGTTGCGTACGATGTCTACATTGACAACCAGATCTTCACGAAGTTTAGATGAGGGCTTTCAAAAGTCATAAAAATAAGAAAAATGCTATTTTTCTTTTTCACTTCTTACGACCAAAAAAAACACGCAACCCATAAACTTAGCATGGATCTAACTTCAAGATTGCGTTCATTACATCTATCGACAGAAATACATAGAAAATACTAATTTCGAATTCCAAGAACTTCTTGACAGACCCGAAAGTTCGGTGAAGACCAATTTTTGGATTGAACCTACAGAAGTTTTGATCCTCCATCATCTGGCTTCATCCCCTTTCATCCCCAAATTCGCGTCTCATTAGTAATTCAGACATGTCTTTGTCCTTTGCTCCTGCCTCTGCTCTACTTCTCTCTGCTCCCTTCCGCAGTCCCGAAGTCCTGCTGTCGGAAGTCATTTCCTCTATTTCTCCTTGTCTTTGATTTCTTCACTTCATCCTGAACAAATTCAGCTTCATCTCTTCATCCCTACAAATCTGATCTTCATCTTATCCCATTTTTAGACCTATTTCAAAAGTATCACTAAAGTCAACCCTGCTTCTTATACAAACACCTTTATTCTCATAACTCTTTCTTTCAAGAACAACTCATCCTCATCCATTCATATCCTTACAAAGCTGATCTTCATTTTTATCAGTTTTTAGAAAATCGGCCAAAGTTATTCGAAAGTCAATCATTCTTTTATAAAAATCACTTTAGCACTTTTCAAAATTGATCTTCACTTTATCCCTAAATTTTCAAAAGAATGTGAAACTTAGCGTCAAAATAGAGGACTCCGACCAACCAACCTCGACCAAAAATGGCATCGTTCAATTCATCAGACCAGATTGATTCCATCTTTGAAAATGTATGGACCTCCATCGACAACCTGGCATCCGATTTGTTACTATCCCGAGGCACCTTACTCAGTTTATGTTTTCTCGTTTCTGCAATAATATGCTTTCTGGTAAGTCCTATCATATGATCTTATAATGATTGTGTTTTGTAAAATTCACCCATTTTTCAAAAAATAAGTAAACTTTACAAATCTTCCTATCTTCTGCATAAATATGGCAGTGCTTCGGTTTGTGCGTTATGTAAAGCATCATCTTGCAAAGTTATAAATTTCTTTAAAAAAATAGGTATGTTTTGCAAATTTTCACTTTTTTCTGCACAAATTTGGTGGCGCTTCGATTTGTGCCTTCTGCAAGGCGTTTTGCGGCATTTCTCGGGGGAGTCGTCCAGTCGGTTGGCAGTCAAAAAACACACGCACATCAATGCCCATCGACAAATTGATGAGAGATGAGAGGGAGAGAGGGCGAAAGGCAAATCTCTGGAAACTGAAACAAAGGAGAGCAGAGAAGATAAAGGGATAAAGGGTCGAACTGACTGGTTTGGATATGGCTCCTTCATGAAAAATCCATCTTTCGGACTCATTTTCATGAAGTGAAGTACATCTTATTTTTCAAATCATTAACTATTTCTTTTTCCCAATAATAATCTTCACTTGAGAACTAAATTAATTCTAGGAAAAGTCAGAGAGTCAATTTTTGATTCAATTGTTAAAGCAAAATTCTTTTTTTTTGCGTAAAAGCTATCTTTTCCCAAATAATATTGAATTGGAACCTGAACGATCTTCACGATAACGTAAGAATTATCCTCCATAAAAACGGAAATTCAATAATTGCGATGCCTAAGGCCTTAATTAGCGAAAAATTCATACTCGCATCTGATGTTTTCCCAGTGAGCCCAATAAGTTCTCGTTATTTCGTAATTAACTGCCCTCGTTTTTGCCTTCCATTTCTACGAGCCTCGGAAATGACCCGCAGGCTCATTTGGCCTGGTGCCGCGGTGCTTATGAAGCACCACCCTTTCACATTTCTGTTTCATGAGAAACAAGCATCGATTTTCATGCTTCCTACTCATTTTTCCTAATTTTACTTCCATTAAAACATCGTGGGTTGTCATCAGAGTTCTGATTTCAGTGTTTTTCATCTTAAAACACGGATTTCCGTAGTTTGGGCCAATGAAATTCAGAAACCCTCTTCTGCTTACCAATAACGTTCTAATTTTTCAACCTTCAGATTTCGTGCCCAGCCATGTTCTGTTGCACGAGAATGCGAAGGAAGAAAAGAGATGGATGTCTGTATGCGGGAAGTGAAGTTCTATGCAGCAAGGTATTGTATCGACCAAATGAAGTGGTGGTTCGTATGCTAAAGAGCGCCTTGCGAGAAATGCGCGTCGCGACTATGCGCAGAAAAAGGAGAATCATAGCGGGAGGTAATGGGAAGAGAGCGAGTACGCAATTTCCTCTGCTTCTCTCGTCTTTTCTCGCTATTTTTTTTGCAACACACGAACTGTCACTTCGTTTGACCAGCGCAACAAGTTCGATCAAAATGAGTCTAAAATTTCCCAGCAAACAGCATAGCTTTCAAGCAAATTATATAAAACTACTACTATCCTTTCAGAAAGGTCTATTCTCACTAATGCTAGCTCGATTGGATGAATTCGATTCACTAACGCCTTTAATTTCAACTCCGTCTGCTTCTAATGCATCTGACTCTTTAATCACTCAGCAGGTAGATTGGAATTCAACCAGTCGTCAAACGTTGAAGTTCAGCCCCAACTTCTCAAAAGTATCGTACGAAGTTCATCTGATTCCCCTCCCCCACCAAGAAGGCCCTTGTCAGGGACTCTCATTGTCCCGTTAAACTCTTCCAAATCTGCTAAATGTAAGGGAATGTTTTTTGACCTATCTCACAACTGATTTAGATCGACCTCCACTCGGACCACCACTATTAGGAACTCCAGATAGTCGAATAACGTCTTTTGAAGGAGGGACGAGAAGTTGTGCGACAATTCCGGAGATTCCCGAAGACGACGAGGATGCTAAGGAGTTGCTGTCTATTGACAGGGTAAGATTGGGTTTTCGTGAAGCACTAAACAATAGAGTTTCGCCATTAAAAGTAGATATAGAAAAATAAAAGACCATGGCATGGACCTCTATCCTATGCCTTACAATATTTAGAAGTTCGGTATCTAAATTTCCAGACCTCAGTTTCCTTATTATCCGACCGAAGGATCGCACCTCGTGGTTTCTATTTCTATCACTCCGGCTACAACCTAACGCTACCTCAACAACCTCCAGAATATCAAGTAAAACTTAATCATTTATTACAAAAATACGATTTTTTAATTCTGAATGAAAAATTCCAGTCAGAATCATCGGGATTCTCTGCAGTTCAGGTTAGAGTAAAAGCAGTAAATTCGTGCAATATTTCGAGAATTCTCTGTCTATCAGCTAGACCAAAGAGCTTGCGCTATCCTTCCTTCATTCGGCTGGCTATTTGGAAACCTCAAGCCCTGAAACCATGCGAAATAGTGTGAGAAAAGAATAGTTTTCTCTACCATCCTCCCCACCTTATTTCGCATGGGTTGAGGGTTTGAGGTTTCCAAGTTGCCCATTCAGCTATGCAGCTTATGTCTTGAGTTTATGAGAGAATAGACGATGACTTATTCGGTTTCAGTTGCCAGCTCCGACCTATTCCCCTCCATCAGCCCCTATCGAGTCAATTCATCGACTCTCTCCTCAACAACCGCATAGCCTCGCCAGTGATCCTTCCACAGGTAGGTCATTTTAAGAGACATTCACAAAGATCCTCCTGATAAAATTCAATCTTTTCTCCAACAAATGTGTATATGGACGCCTAGAACTTAATGAACAATCCAAGAACGCTAAGATAGTCAGATAAAAAAGAAATGCCTCTTCTTTTCATAGTTGAATTTATTCTCCTTGGAATATAATTTCTGAATAGCATTTTTACAGGCTCCCCAGTGGACACGACAGCTTCCCTGTCGGACAGTTTCTACATCAACAGCGACGTGATTTCGTCTGCAGCTGGCTCGCAGACCATCGATACAGGCAGTGGGGCGATCACGTTCGAACCGATTCTCATCAGCTCTACAGGTAGCATACAAGATTACAACCAAAAGAATAGTATGCAAGATCGAAGGGTCGTTTCCTTATTCTATAACCTCAGATCGAAAAACAAAAAAAAGTCAACTTCTAAACACAATATTCAGTCGGGGAAGCGATTATTCTTGACGGGTCGGACGTCGAAGGCAATAAATATCCTCTGCATAGAATTGAAGAAGAAGTCGAAGGCGAAGATAGAATTGACGAATCGCAAGCCATGCCCAGGAGTGTGTCGCAACAGGTATGCCTATTTAAACAGATCATGCCTGTGGGAAAAATGTCTTCGTCTTCTATGCTTAAAGACTTTAGAAAGTTTTTGAACGAAATTTTGAAGTTCACATCCTCTATCAGATGCCAACCTGGAAAATGGAATTACAATTTTCAGTTCGAACTACTCCGACGAATATGATGATCGTGATTTTTATTGGATAGTTAGAGATTTCACAGATTCACTAGACCAAGTGCCTTACGTACATTCATTGTGCCATAATAAATGCATTGCATTTGAATCAATGAACATTGGAAAGTAACAACAATCTGGAGATTACAACACATCATGACATAGCGAAATATCGTCTGCAAATAAGATCATAAACCGTTTCCTATTTTTCATCCATGCGAACTTACAATTTCCATGTTTTCATGTAGCCAAAAGTAAATTGGAACAGGAAATGCAACAGGTCGACAGATGCATCATTAAAGCACATTTCTCGTTGCTACGAATCCAGACACCATATATTTCGCCCGAATTGTGAATGTCACTTTCGCCCAGTTTTCCAGTTGAATCTGAACCAGTTCATTCAGATCTGCCTGTGTTTGTCTGTAACATGCCAATTCCTCTCCCTTTTCCCTTCTCGATCTTACGTTTTTCTATCATTAGAAAACCATGTGTCCATACCGCAATCCAATAGTCCAATGGCAAGCATGGATATTCCAACTTCAACAATTGCATTTCAATTCAATTTAAAGTTTGCTAAACTAGAGTGAAACTGTAACACTTTATATTATCTTCGACGTTATCAAATTATCACAATATGTGAAGATCAGTTTTGGTTGCTTCGATATTGTAA
The DNA here is from genome assembly GCA_002287525.1 of Diploscapter pachys. Lineage (NCBI taxonomy): Eukaryota > Metazoa > Nematoda > Chromadorea > Rhabditida > Rhabditidae > Diploscapter > Diploscapter pachys. The sequence goes on along the minus strand of LIAE01008826.1, from coordinate 9,623 downwards.
GGTTCACCAGAAAAAATGTCTTGCATGATTTTTTCCTTGAATGTATTGCGATTCAACAATACCAATCTCGGCAGTTTCATGTTGTTTGCATTTCCTCTGCTTATTCTTCTAGGCCTTATTCTGCTTTCTTCCCGATCTTCCAATCATTCTTGCATTTGCATCACAATTCTCGTATATCA
>LIAE01008808.1:0-18203 GCA_002287525.1 Diploscapter pachys | reverse complement strand
AGTGCGTGATGCTGCAGGACGACGAATACGAGCCCTGCTTCTCTGACGACGAGAAGGAGAAGCAGTACTATGCCAGCAAAAGTAGGCATTTTCATTGGAATTTTCAGTCTATAAGAAGGATTCAGGAAACAAAAAGCCTTCCAGAAAACGATCGCATGAAGTTTCGGAAAATGTTGCTCAGAGGTACTTTATTTTTGTTGTTGTTTTAAAAAGGCAAATATAATGAGTTTCTAACTGGCTTTCAACGATAAAATATCTAATTTCTCAAAAAAAAATTATTTCAATGAATCGCATATCTTTTATTTGATTATTCTTCAGAGGAAGTAACCGCGGCAGAGCGCTTTACAACCGAGGCCGAGGCCAACATCCGAGAGGCAACTTCCAGAATCAGCATCAAAATCATCCCAGGTAAATTTGAATTCAAGAAAAAATGATATTTACGAATTTCAGGGACTACTATTGGAATCAACTCCCCTCGTACGGCGGTCCGCCCACGCAGAGAGGCAATTTCCGAGGCCGACGTTCGCACTGGCATCAGAATCCTTTCCAGCAAAGAGGTTCATTTTTTTACCTCTCCAAAATTTAGCATTGAATTATTTACTCTTTCTTTTTTTAATTATTTTTGAAAGAGGACGTTATTATACGACAAGCTACTTTTAGTTCTAGCTACTCTATCGTGCTACGCTTCAAAAATATAGTACAATGTTTTCCTTCGAATTATAAAATTTTCAGGCCGCGGTACGGCACCAGCTCAGAATCAGAATCGAGGTCGTCAGTCGGGCCCCTCCCCATTCGCCCCGACTTCCATTCCATCAGCTCCTTTCCCCTCAACTTCGACCCCACCCAATCAGCCTCCAGTCAACTCTTCCAACCCCTATGCGGAATTCGGCTGCTACTCCACTCCCAGCCTCGGCAAATTCATTGATCGCAGGTATCAGGGTAATTGAACTCCTTTTCATTCAATTTAACTTAGTTATTCTTTCCAAACATTTTTTTTTTCAAGTTTCGGAATTTTTGATCCGTTATTTTTATGAAAAATTATATGTTCCTCGATTACCATTTCTTGGTAATTTTCCTTCTCTATTTCATCACGTTTCTATTTTAGTTGAAAATTTATATTTCTGGATTAGTTTATAGTTAACCTTTTCAATGTTCAAAATTCTTTATTCTAGTTGAAAAATATCATGTTTCTTGATGATTATCTAATTGGTATTTTCGTTTTCTAATTTCTTCACTTTATTTTAAAAAATATATGTTCTATTGTTACCAATCCGGTGACATAATTTTAAACTTCCTGAATTTCAATAGTTACTCTTAGAGATCTTTTTCGATGAGTTTTTTTTCTTATTTTTATCAAATATTTTACGAAATTACTCAACGTCTAGAGCGAGTTATGGTTAGTTAGATTTGTTTTTTTTGTTTGTTATTTCATTTTGTTGATGTTAATTGTTGAAGGAAACGAAAGTTTCAGAATAAAATCGAAAAGAAAAAAAACTTATAGATCGAGATTTTTATCTAGATTTAGTAACTAATTCACCGTATGTAAAGCTGCATTTAGCTAACACAATAATAATGGTTGATTTGTCGTAGAGAATACATATTAGGAATCGATTCTGGGGAATACCTGTCTACGTATGTATGGTGCAACATTATTGAATTGAAATGGCTTAAAAATCGAAAATAACTAAACATCTAACAGTCAGAATTTCGCATAAAAACAAGATATAAAATCATCATTTTTGCAGAACTTGTTTCTAATTCCAGTCATCAAAATAGCTTAGACTTTAAAGAACTTTCAATCTTTTTTTCAATTCAGTAACAATAATAAATAAATTTAGAGGCTCATAAATAATTTTTTACATGAAAAGTGAAGATGTCGTTCATTTTAAATCGAAAGAAAACCTCGATTTTTAGTTGTTTTTTTGTGTTGAAAACCTTGATTTTTTCGTCCTAAACCTCGTATGCCTGAATGAGCGAACGCCTACTTTCTGTCTATGAACACTTGTCCTAATTTTGAACAGATTTCCAAATTTGAAAAGAAGAATACATTTTGTAATGGTGAAATACAATTTGCTGAAGAAAAATCGTCATATTTCAATTTGAAATGAACGCTTTGTATAAGATTTTGTGGGCGAGAAATCATTTTTCTTACGTTACAGTTCTAAAAGCCAAGAATGGCTATGAAAAGGCAAGTAGATTGCATATTGCGGAAAATAAATACATACTTGCATTGAAAATCATAAGAGAAATCGAATAACCCTCTATCTTTGAAATTTTAAAATGAACTCGAGAGAAAAACAAACAAATTACCAAACTGACACTCGGATAAATAAACGAAACAACAATCAACCCGATTCAAGTATTGTTCAGAAAAAAATGAGAAAAAGCTTGACAAACTGATATTGGAAGAAAGTAAACAAAAACCACCAAATATCAAATTATCAATTGTTCATGAAATGAAATTTTTTGGCAATTATGAAATAAGATAAATAGAATATACTGTCGATGAACGATCACTTGGAATAAAGTAAAAAAGATGCATTTCTTTCTCTCCCTTTTATGGAACTTGAAATTCGCGCACACAGAGGACAACTGTTCATTTGGCGGTTTTCCTTATTTCCTTCATTGAAATTATCACGAGTCTCGTAATGAACGCCTTCCAATTAGTGTCGTCTATCGATATTGTTACAAATTAATTGACTAATTATCGATACTTACCCTCAAAATACTAAAAAGTTAAAGAAAAGAAAAAAACTCGACTGAGAAAGTCGTCAAATCGAGAGATCCGTGGCTTAAAGGAGGAAAGAGAAAGAAACACACCCCTTTTACTTTATTTCAAGTTATCGTTCATCAACAATAAATTATGTCACGTTTCAATAATCGACACAAATTTCAAATACTCCTCGAATACTGTGTTTATGAAACAAGTAATAAGATGGCTGTAATAATTCACTAATAAATCATAAAATTTGCATACTGTTAATTATTCCGTTAAGTTTGCATCGATATCCGCCGTTTGTTAGTCGATGGCATGGCTTCATAACTCGTTTTTCCCTTTCCTTCCTTCATTTGAGGAACACGTTTATCGTCTACTGGCGTTGTTGGCCGAGAATCGTCTTCGTTTGATGTCGTGCCGTCTTCTTTCTGAAATTTCGAGTTATCATATTCTCAAACAAGAGATGATATTTCATAAACGATTTTATAGCTTCTTTTAGAATCATACAATGGCTCTGAAAAGTTTTCTTTTTATTATCCTCCAATTTTGTTTCTTCTTGTTCGCCTACTTGCAGTAAACTGATCTGGTTGAACCTTGTCAAGCTTAATGACTTGCCCACCTCATTAAGTGAGCAGGTTTTCAACCGAATCTCGGCATCCATAAGTAGGTAAACAAAAAGAAAACAAATTAGAGGATCATGCAAACTTCGGAACTCTTCTGTATAATGCACTGTTGAGATAAGCAAAGATAAATTTGACTCACCTTGTTGAGATTGAGAATTTGCCCGAATCGGGTCAAGAAAACGTCGACTTCCTCTTCAGACTTGTTCATGAGCTTTACGACTTCCTTCTTGTCCAAATTGCAGTGCTTGAACGCAGTCACGAATGCCATTTTCTCGTCTTCCGTATATTGTTTTGTCTTGTACAATCGAGCGTCATGTCCCCATGGTCGCAATAACGAACATCTCGGTGTGGCCTTGACTTCATATTTCTTCAACAGATGTTTGGATGGCACACTCCCGTCTTTCTGATATCGTCCAATGATGTTTGAGCACTGAAAATAGTTTTTTTTCAAATGAAAAGGCAAGGTTTTCTTACTTCTTCGTAGATTTGTTTCTTCGACATGGAATTATCGACACGGTCAGCTTCAATTTGAGCCAGGACCTCATCGATGCCGGGCACTGTCCCGCTCGTTTCTGCCATGCTCTTCCATTTCAGCACAACTGCTTCGTCGTTTTCTATTAATCTTGCTGGCTTTTCTCGGTATTTCTTTGTCATCCTAAAATAACAGTGATCAAATATTTCAAAGTAAATCTAAAGAAAAATCTGTCTAAATTTACGAGAGAATGAACTTCCCCAACAAGTCTCTTACAAATTTCATGTGGAAAGCTAACACAGAGATCGTTATCAGTCCTTCTTGATTTCAGACGGTCAAAAAGCGACATAATTGAATTTAAGAATGAATTAACCTGTAATAGAGTTTACAAACATCGCAGAGTTCGGTGACCGGCGAATTGGGCCAAAGATATTCTGTACAAATGGCACATTCGTATCGAGCCACACTCGAAGACGGAAAGTTGCAACTAAAATTTAAAAATTATTTTTAAAAAAAAAAAGAACTAATCATCCAACCTCTCCTCTCGACATTGGCATCGCTGAAAGACTTGATGAAAGCAACGCTTCTTCTTCGTTGAATAATAATAGTTGACGAGCTCTCCTTGGTAGTATTTGCGCAGCTAAAGGTTTTAGTTTCTTTCTTATGTTAAAAATGATTTCGGAAAACTTACAAATTTCTCATGCATGTATCGGAAGTGCTTCTCTCCTTCGCGGAATTTGCCGTTCTCCTTCCGAATCATTCGTTCAAATTCAAGCTGTTGCATCGTGTTGAAGCGTTCAAATGGCTGAGGCAGATTCTCCCATCGTTCAGTTTCCACGTTCTTCAGCAATCGCTTCACATTGTATCCACACATCATGAACCTATGCAACATCTGAAATTGGAAAAGTAAGCATGATGAACGACGACTAAAGATGATTATTCTCTCACAGCATCAAGAGGTATCTGTCCCCTGGATTGTCGCTGAACAGCATACCAGGTTTTGTTGACCTCATTCCAGTCGACTCCATCACCCTTTCTCCAGACCAACTCATCTCGATCCTCGTCGTCGGCGGCAGCACTCAACGATTGAAGTGCAGGAAGTTTCTCCTGAAAATGTCCGTTTTCAGGTGTGAGAAAGAAAGCTCGAAATTTGAAAAGCTTGTAATTCAAACTCCTGATAGTTACATAATCGAGGTCTGAGTTTATTTCTCTTTGACTGTGAATAGTTTCTTTCCACTCGAGAAATTCCCTCTCATGAATGAATACCTTTCCACATGGTGCTTTTTTTCGCTTCTCAGCATGTGGATGAAAACTACTCTCGAAAATGGGAAGAAGAAAATTCGTCGCCATTCTTTTACTCGCTGTTAGCTGCTTCATTGCGAAACTTAATGAAGAAAAAACGATTCGAACACTCATCGCTTTTCTGCAGCTCAATGATTTATTAGATTAGTGAGCGAACCTCTTTGATGTATCCCTTCTCCTTCTTCGATGAATCTTCCACTGGTATTTCGAGAATGTTGCTTCTGGTCTTCGGTCCAACCATGTCAATCCGCAACCTATCCTTCTCCTTCGTCGAACTTGATGGATACAGGAATGGCTGTCGAATGCCTCCAATAGGTGGATTAACTGTTCTTCCTGAAAGGTTTATTTTTAGGTTTGATGACAGATCTGTTCGTCTTAGCTGTAGATTGGAGGTTATCAAAATGCCTTATTTTTTGGTCACTCACTTGATGCCAGAATCTGACTGCCAACATAATTGTCAACAATTTCCTCTTCGCCAGCACGAGTCTTCCTGGAAATTCCAGAATTATTCAATCTTCTTCTTTCTCTTCTTCGAATTTACCGATTGCTCTTCCTCGGTGGTCCAGATGCAGTTTCTTCCGTAGGAGGTGCTCTTTTCGTAACGGTTCGTCTCTTCTTCCCTGCTTCAGGTGGCTGCTGAGCTGTCAAAGTGCTTGCGGTTGGTTGCTTTTCCTAGAATGCAGAAATTTTGATCTTGTCGTTTCTTCTGTGAGTACCTCATAAGCTTGCGAGATTCCTGCAGTGTATGATTCCTGCCTCATCCATAACTCGACTTTCTCCGAGACCGATGGTTCAGAGGTGCCGACGATTTTGTCCACTGGATTTGATGTTGAAGTTCCTTCCTGACCAGCGCCAGAACTCTCTTGAGGATTGTTACCATTCCTGTTCTGCTTGATATCAGGCTCTTCTGTTTTGACTTGGTTCGCCATCGAGCTTCCAGGATTCTGTGGTTGTTTCGAGTTTTGTGGCGAATTTCTTTGGATTCCATTCGGTCGTAGATTCTGACTATTTGCAGAACCGTTTGTCAAGCATTTCTCTGGCTGAACTGAGGCGTTTCGCTTTCCATTGAGTTTCACGGATTCAGAAGTGGAATCTGAAAGAGTGAAGTTTTTCTGTGTTATTATTTTGATTGATTTACCTCTTCCCTTCGTAATGTCCTCTACCTGCTTCGTTCCGTTCGGACCTCCATTGACAGTACCATAATTTACTGGAGCATTCCGATCAGTCGCCAATTGTGTCGGTGATAACTTAGAAATTCCTGAGATTGGAGGTATTCGATGCGGTGAAGAGGTAGTGGTGCTGCGCAGGGGTAATGGGAGCGGTGGACCACTGAAGATGTGAAAATAATTTGCAATGTTGCCTATCATTGGAAAATCTTATACTTCTTGACATGGAGTTTGAAAATGAACTTGAATAAGGAAGTACCGTATTTTCTCTAATAGAAACCCCGAGGCTTCTACTTTTCAACCCCTTAATTTTTGAGAAAATTAAACTTTTTCAAACCGTCATAACTCTTTATCTGGTGATCGTAGAAATTGAGGTTCAAAAGTAAATATGCTCTAAATACTCTAAAGAATGCATAAAACCACTTTCTAAGATGATCAGCGTTGGGTAAATGAGTGGATCTGGAAATCCGAAGGAGGCTTCAATTAGAGGAAATACGGTATGTTGTATATTCTTGCTTCCTTAATCTATCATGCTGTAATGTTCCGAGGCTTTCAGATTCACTATTATTATTATCATCGCATTGATATAGTCGATATTAATCATATTGCAAAATCTGATACGATACTCAAAATTGTGTTGTTTTCTCGAATGATGTTCTCAAAATAAGTACCTCGGTTGTTTAGACCCCGTCGTGGTGGGTGTCGAAGAAGTGCAAGGCAGCATCGGCGGAAGCTAATGAAGACGACCCGTTCTGATCACGCACTACGCCTGTTTATGAAAATAGTTCTTTCAAAATGCCGTAATATTTCGAAATTCAATATTGACAATATCGAAATGATTGTGAATTGCCGATACTATGACAGAAAGTTACTATGGTTCGTGGTACAAATCAAGTATTGCTACGCAACGTATGGTAAAATAGTAAAATGATATTACTAAGTTTTCTTTTTCTCATTAGGGATTCCTTAGCCTTGAGACAAATGGAGGCATAATTTGGATATGTGATAAGTTGATTAGATGCAATTTTGCATACAAATGGCTTTTTCCGAGACTACCGTAGGAATTCGCAGTGGAGCACAATATCAGTAATCTCGCGTGATTAGTTGCCTAAGTGTTATTGCCGGTCGAAAACGGAAAATTCCAACATAAGTTGATCTAATCTAATCCAAAATAGGGAGAAGTGAAGGTAATTTTCAATTTTAGTACATTTTAGAGGCTTACGGTCGCGATAGAATGTTAGTGAAAGATGATCAAATTACCGTGCAATTTCATATTCATTCGATAGAGGAGAACGAGAGCTTTCGGATGATGCAAAAACCGATCGACAATTTCCACAAATTAACATAAAATTAGGGATGATAACGGATGGTAATGTGTGCGATGTGTAAGGGCTGAAAGGAAAGGAAAAGGGTGAGAGATAGAGAACTAGAAAGAGGGCGAAAGAAAACGATGAAACGGGGAAAGGAGGGAAGAACTGAAAGAAGGGACCTGGGGCTAGCTACAGTATGTCTGAGGCAGACAGAGGGGAGAGTGTGGAGAGAGTCGCTTTCAACACACAAATGGCAGAGACGCAGAGAAGCACCCAAAGGCATGTCTAATCTTTATTTGCTTCTTTTTCTCTCGATTTCTCGCGTTATTTCTTCGGCCTATGATATCTCTGCCGCATTTTTCGCCAATCAATAGTCAGCCACTGGACACGCCCATCGAACGAAATAGCACGCGGAATAGAGATGAAATCGGACGGTGCGAGAGAGTGCAGAGACAGGGAGAATATAAGAGAATACAGAGAGGAAGAGAGGGAGAAAGTCGGAAAGAGCTGGAGAGGCAAAAAGTAGCAGAGACAAACAGATGACAAAACAACATCGCTATCATCCGACCATTAGATCGAATGACTTGGGGAGGATTGAATCAAGCCACGCCTACCTCGAATATAGGTTCAGATGAAGTAGGATACAAAGAAATCCCGCATTCCAACACGAAAAAAGTCGATTTTTCGCCGAAATTGAACATTCTTAGTAATTTGAGACATGAAAATTGCAGATCCAACGATTCAAATCTCGAACTAATTACACAACAAGTCATTTTAATCGTCGACGAATGAAACCCATAAATTCTGCTGATAAATGCGTCACAAATGCGAAAAACGCAATCGATCAAAATGTAAACATCTCAAGAAAAAATGCGAGAATGTATTGATTTACGAAAATTACAGAGAATTTGATAAGGCTGTAACGTGATCTGCTAAAAATAACGAGATTCGACGAGTTTTTTATTCTTCGTCATTTTCGTCGCTTTCTATCGGCCCATCGAATTCAACATTCCGCAGTAATGAGCGATTCCGCTGAAATATCAAATTAAATTATTTTGCGAATATTAATTGCTAAGCTGATTGTTTCATCGAGATTAATTTCTGCGCTCAATTAGCTAAATTAAATCGAATTATTAATGTCACATAGATATACGAGGGAGCTAAAATGTGGAAAAATTGCGGGAATAATGATGCCAAATATCATTAGCTCTGAAGCGAAGTAGGATCGTAATTTTGAAACATAAACGTGGAAATTTTCAATTATAATTTTGGATTAAATTTGTATTCTAAAAATGATACTTATCTTAGTCTAATTAATCTTCACTATCCACCCACAACTTTTTAACTCTAAAATACCTTAGCAGTTAGTTTAGTTACGCTTCATCTAACTTTCGTGGATTATCTTTAGGAAAAAAATTCTTAAAACTTCTCGGATAAATTATTGACGAATTGTATATTTTTGTTGTTATTTTTTGCTTTAAAGCAACGAAGAAAACCGTTTGTTAGTTAGCGATATACATTTTATCGATGGTATCATGCTACATTCTAACACCCTGATTAATTTGTCATAGTTCGGTAAACATATTCTCTACTTGATTCCGGCCTTGCTGGCACAGTTGCAGAGACCCTGTGCCTCCACCTTCCATTTCACTTGTTTCGCACATCTTCGCACTGCAGATTTCGCACGTGCATCGTCTATTTTCGGCTCACACCTAAAAATCACTTATTCACCATTTTCCTTCTGAAATTTCGAAGTATTCACCCTAATTTATCGAAGCAAAATCCGTTACGATTTTTCTCGATAAAACACTCTTTGACGCAGTGTCCGAGTTCTGCTGCAGAGTTCATTACTCTCTGAAAATCTAGCTTTGTTTCAGACAATTTCATAATTATGTTTGATTTTTCTGAAAATTCTAGACTCGAATCATTAGAAAGAAGAATTTCGCAATAGGCAAACTTTGACGAATAGAGAAAAGAAACGACTGAAATGACGCACTTTGACTTGTTCACTGGCGATTGCCGAGATGAATTTGGCGACTTGATGCTTAGCGGTTTGCTCCACGAGACGAATCATCTCCGTGTAATCGTAGTCAGTGACGAGCATTGGTTGAGATGTTATGGTTGGTTGGCAGCTAAAGTTTTCTCTTTAACGTCAGATATAGCAAGATGTTTAGCCAGAACTTGTGTGCAAACCCCCTTTAACCAAATGCTACGCAAAACTTTTGTTGCGGACCTAGTTCCATATAATTTTCTATATTGGCTAAAAGTCTGCCTAGGTTTGTTTCAAATGAAGCTGATATCCATGCAGTGCACAAGTCGGGATGTCTAGGTGATTATGATAAGTGGACCCGCTTACAGGATAAGAACTATAGTAATTTTATGTCTAGATGTAGAAATGCGTAATTCCTATCGATAAGCCTATGTTCTCTTTGCGCATATACGGATAATGCTTATTTACCCTTTCACGTTCGCTTTGAAGCAGCCGATGATTTCGTCGATGAAGGCTTTCTTCTCGTCGAAACATGTCATAAGTTGGTTGGGCTGATTAGTTACCTGGAGGATATTATAGTTTTAGAAGTACCTCAAATTATTATTCTCATAAATAATTTAATCCTAAATAAAAAAAGAATTTGCAATCGAAATGTCTTGTACATGGTTTCAAACAGTGGCTTATTTCAATTTGGACCTATTCCTGAGTTTTTTTTATAATTATTTCTCCGAACCGGTGGAACTCTATCCCAACATGGCTGCATGCAATCGTAGGCCTGCAACTTAGCCTCCTCGTAGCAATTCGCCATCTCCAAGCAAGTGCACTGACGCACGTAGACATCCTTGCGAGAGCCGTGCAATACAGTTATAACCGAATCTGTCATCTAAATGGGTACTTTATTAAATTTATCTGAACAAAATTCGGTCGTTGCTTTTCCCGTTGATAAATCGAAATAGAGAAACCACAGTAACAACAACACTTCACCAAACTTCACTACTGTATGTTTTGGACGAATTGGTTTCAAATACAAAAAATCGATGATTCTAATTTTCGTTTTCTAGAATAAAAATGGCAAAATATTAATATTTCCAGATTTATTATCTACCGAATTTTCATTTATTTCCCAATTCTTTAGCTTTCAACAATTTTTTAATAGTTTATCTTCGAAACTTTGCTATTCTGTAAATCGATTCCACAATACTCCATCGAACTTTCAGATTCCAGAAGTTTTGTAAACAACAACAGAATCGAAACATATTCGTTTCAGTTTTTCGCTATTTTTACCCGGTTTGCGTCGTTGTGTCTCTGCTTTGCACGTGACCCTAATGCCCTCTTTGCTGACAGCCCCCTTTCCTATCTCTATGAACTTTCCTGTCGAAATAGACCAGCGTGTTTCCTCTCCTATCCTTCAGCACTAGCCGAGGATTTTTCTATCGTCGTCTGGCTTCTTTACATAACAGTCACCCTTTTCCGCGCTATCTCTGCATGAACATTGTATTCTCAGCGATTCGTTTTAATTAATCCAGACGGTTTTAAATTCGTATGTCTCAAAATTGAAGACTATTTTATGCCCGTCTAAAATGCATAACGAAGAAAAAAGCTGTTCTTATCGGTTTGCTTCCCAATTGAAACTATTACAAAAACCCGCATATTTCGATTTTCGAATGACAAATTGTAAAAACGATGTGGACAATTTTTGCAGTTACAGTCAGGGACAAATTAATTATTTTTAGCGATGGTTTTATTTCGTCGAAGATTAATTTCTATTCCTGAATTTTGAGTTTTCGCTCAGAAGGATTCATTTTGTTGCTAATAAATGGCAACAATGGTTGTGAGGAAATTACCTTTAAAATTTTCAGAAACGGAGATTTGCCAAAAATGATGGAAACGAAATTTTGGAACGGAGCAGAAATTTCCGCACACCACTGAATAGCAACAACTAAGTTGCCAACTCTTGATTTTTCTCTAATAAAATCGTGTTCAGAAAAGAAAGGTTTGAAATGAACCTAACGGCTGAAATTAACAGAAAAACAGCTGACACCTACGAAATAAAAAGGAGGCAATTATGAGTAGACTCGTTTCACTTAACTAGCCAATTATTTTTGGACGTAGTACATTTTTTCCAAATACGAAGAAATTAAGCCATTGCACCTGATGTGAAAGATCAATTATGAAATTTCTAGACAGTACTTGAATTAGAATACGACAATAGAAAGCTATGATGAAAGAAAAATTCACAGCCAAAATATAAGAAAGCACATATGCGTTGTCAAGAATTCATGACATCTATATAATGCAGATAAAGAGTATGGAATTAGGAGTGAGATGGAATCCCGCTTATAGTGATTTTGAGAAAATTCCGCTTCAATAATGATATCTTTGGGCATGATTCAGATTTTGAAATTAAACAAATTTCATCCTGATCAAAACGGATAAGGGAAAATTCACGGTAAAACGTTCTTGTAAAAATATTCTGAAAAGTTGCCACTACGGATTTCAGCTCAGCAGTTCCTTATTTGTTACGATTTGAAAAGGAAAATCATATCAGATTCCATAAAGTAGATTTTCCTACCTGATCGACGAATTTAACTGTCATGACCATCTGTATGAGTATGAATTTAGTGACGATGAATATTATCGATTTCACTATCTTCATTATTAAAAATCAAAAGAACCAAGTAAAAGTGATCGCTTTGAATTGTGAAATGGGTGAATTACGTGCGCGCGACTCGTTCCGAAGTAAGTCAAAACATCGCAAAAATTCGATCAAAAATCGCACGTATTCAGCATTTTAACGATAAAACTGGTATTTTGATAATTCCGCCTATCAAAATTTCAACACTTGAAAGTCTACACTAAAAACAAAAATTGAGGTGTCTCCTGAGGAATTATAGTGCGTAGTACTCGAGTGTTAAAATAATTGAAGATCAGATAACATTTTAGCTTTTCTTACGGTATAAAATGCACTTCAAGCAAGTATTACTTAAATTTGGTGAATTTGTAGGGAGGAAACTTTTATACTGAGTAAATTTGTCGTTACATTCTTTTGATGTGACGTGACCATGAAGATCATTTTATTATATAATGAATTTTATCCTGCTCAGCTCGAAACTTACCCGCGGGTATTTTTTTTTTTTCGAAAATAAGAAGAAAAATTTACCCGGGAGTTTTACTCCCGATACTCACGGGTAAGTTTTGAGGTTGAGTATTCATTGTTTTATACTTTTTTTTTTTTTTAAATTATTAATCTATAAATATTTTTACACCTCCGAAACATTTGGTTGCAACCCTCGTTTCCAATTATTCAGCCTGATTTTTCTTAAAATTTACGATTGTTTATTTATGAAAAGGTTAGACGATTTTCGATGCTTAAAATCTTCGAAAATCATCGAATCATGAGCCAGAAATGATTCGCCTCATCTCAACCGATCTAACTAGAACCAGATGGTCAAATTCGAAATGAAGTCGAATCAAATCGGAAGAACTCATTAAAACGATCTGACTCACACCTTTTTATTCACGATTTTATGGGTATCTTTTCGTTAAAATTGATTTTCTCTAAGATTTCGTTTACTTTCAGATGGAGTTTGTTCCTACGATTTATTATTTTTTTAAAATACTTTTCCCTGAAACTATTTGCGCACGAATTTTTAATGAATTTAATTCAATCAGCTGTCGATTTGTTTCACATTTTCATTTGACGACAGCAAAATTTAGCGAAGTTCAAAAGTACGACATTCAGTCAAGGCGATCGTTTCATTCAATAATTTTCGAATTTTGAGCTTATTTACCAGAGTTCCGATTACATTCGTTAGAACTCTAAAGGCAGGTGTAATTTGGAGACAATTTTCACCTGCTACAAAATTGTTGATTAGAAAAATCTAGATTTTTCATCATGATTTGCTTTTTCTGAAAATTTTATTTGAGAAGTTGCATTTGACCGAATAAGATAGAATTTCGATGGATTGATTATTATCACTGGAAAAAATTAATTATGAAGTCTTGATGTTATAGTTTTCAGTTTACTATGAACATTATCCATAGCATGCTATTTTTATTTCAAATATCGTAAATAAATTTCAGTGATCAGTACTCTGCGCTTTGATCTCTATTCGTTTCATTTCCATTTCCCAACCCAAATAATTCAAGCTTCCTGTAGTCAAAATGTACCCCCTTGTTATTGACTGTCTCCAAAGCGACAATTCTCTTTCAAATTCTCATATCCTAATCATAGGCAGTGAAAAATTAGAATTTTTGTATCCAAATTAATATATTTTCCACTTCAAATGTACTTATTTGGCTTCGGTGAGGTATTAGATTCAAAACAAAAATAATCACTCTTTTACTCATTTAATTTCATAGGACCATTTGATAATAACTCCTTCATTTTTGTATTTTTGGCTTATCTTTTTTTATCATTTCAAATCTGAGTATATGTAGCAAGTCATTTCCCAAAAATAAAAATTGAATTCAAATTAAGGATATTTTGAAACTAAATTCTGCGCAATTTTTTTAAGCGCAGAATACCTTGATTTAAATTGTTAACAAACCTAGAGAGGACGATCGTAAAAAATTCCTTGCGACCTACCCTTGTACATTTTCTTAAAAAATTTCTCTTTCCGACCTCAATTAGCCGAAATTTTCACAAGTGTGATCTGGTGTTATACCTAGGATTTTGCTCGTGTGACTTACCCCCTATAGCTTATGTTCGTCCGACGGAAGTGCTACTTAGACCTGAGTGTCCAATAAAAATCGAAACCCAATTTTTGACAACGAGTTGCACCATTACTCTATAAACCAAAAATTATCTTCATTTTTCGATCAATGTTGGGAGATATTTCGTAATAATCATCAGGGATAATTCATTATCCGATTCATAAAGCCCTGGCGTTAATTTGAAATCAGTGCATAAGGAATTGTAGGCAATCGCACAAATTGCCTGCTTCCTGTTTCACAACAACTTTTTCCGAGATTTCAGATTTTTTATTAATGAATGAAGAGCACGAAATCCAATGAAATTTCTCACTTTTTCTGAAAATGACAGGTTTTCATTTAATTTTAGCAATTTTCGAGATTGTTGAGTGAAATTCTGAGAATTATTTATCTAACCATTCAGGAATTTCTAATCTTCACAATTTTTCTCGATGATAACAATTTTCGTAGACTGAAAATCGAAGCTTCATCTTTTGCTTCTATAATCTGATAAAGTGATTTATTAGGAATAAGATATCAAGAAGAAAAGATGTAAACATGAGTATGATAAAATTCATTTCTTTCATTGATCATTAGAATTTCGCGGTTTGGTTACTCTTTAGAAATTATAACGGTTCAATTTTAGATAAACATTTCAAGGTTTTCGTAATCCATTCCATCAAATTTTCTTATTTTGTAGATATTTTACGATTTACAAAATTTGCCAAGAAAACGTTCATTAGTTTTCCATCCTACAAAAAATTTCGTTTGAAACAGACTTTGAAGCGCTAAGTTATGTTTCGTGCTCAAATAAACGCAATTATCGTTTTATGCTCAAATGCATAATTGCGTCACATAATTGGTTTTCCCTCAATCATCGAATAGCTGGAAAATGATTACGAAATATGCGTTACGCATTACACCGCATTTATGATCATTTTGGACCTATTTTTCTAAAATTAGATCAAATTTGCGCATTTTTCCAGCATTCAGACGAAATGATCAATTCTAACTGCTTTTTCTGCCTGCTTCCGTGATATATTTATCATGCGGCCCGGAATTCGTCACCTTTCCTCTCATCATTTGATAAAAATAGTAGTTTCAGCCAGGTAGGGGACGGAATAATTCACATCCTGATTCACATATTCAGCTCGAATGCGTCTTTTGCAAGACTGATATCATTTTAGCGCAATTTTGCAGAAATTAAATAAAAATTATGCAGCATCAACTGCAAAAATAGAAAAATGAACAGATAAGTGTGGCAGAATAGATATACAAGCTTGAAAAATTAGATGAGTCGAATTTAGACTTGCAGGGAGAAGACATTTCCTTCAGCTATGATAAGTTTTTATCTTCTTTTCAAATAATCCATAGCACTTTGAATCTTTCTGGTAACAAATATAAAATTTTAAATAATATCCTCTTCTGGAGATAAATTTCGTTTCGACTTTCATGGAATATTTTCTAATACATTTCTCGCATGATTTCGCAATTTCCAGACCACAATTTTTTCAGCGCCTTCTCCGACTTTCTCTCATTCTCTCGCGTTTTTATCTTTTATTGCTCGATATCTCGCCAGGTGTTTTCGGAGTCATTTCCCTCATTTCTGCCTACTTTCTCCTTTTCCTGATATCTCTTTTCTAATTCATGCAAGTGCTCAAGATCAATGAGCTTTTTCTTATCCCTTCCAATTTTCCTGTACTATTTTCATTTCTCGAATTCTCTTCAAGACTTCAAGCTATTTTCCCAGTCATTTTTCCATGTTGCGCGTAGGATTTTTTTTGTTGTTTCCGGCACACTTTCAAATTTTGTCATGTCTCCTCCTTTCTCTTTCTGTCTCACTCTTTTTCATCATCGTTCTTCAAAACCAACTGTCGTCAGTCAGAGATAGAGTGTCTAGAGTATAGGATGCGAGAAATAGTATGCGGCAGAGAAGTGATAGGAACAGACACGCAGAAGGCGGCAAGAAGGGGGTCGATTCATTCGGGTCTCAGCGGTCTTTTGCGTGTTTTTCGCTTTCCTCTTCTTTTTTGACTGGCATTCTCTTTGTTCCACGTTCTATTTCGCCGGAGCGCATGAGCGAGAGAGCGAGTTAGGCAGCGACTGATTAGAGAGAGGGAAAGGGTGAGAGAGAGAGAATAGGATCGACCCGAAACAGAGACAGACAAAGACACAGAAACACCCGCTCTACTCGACACTTGCATTCCAATTCCAACTCATTTTTGACTAACCCGATTTTTTGCCAATGAAATTTTATTGCGTAGACAGTTTCATTCTTTTATAATTTTGGATTAGAAATTGATTATTTTCATGCCTTCTTTTCCATGATTAGTTAGTTAGTTAGTTAGATTTATTTGAATTTTTATCCCCGAAATTTTCAATCAAAAGCGATTTTCAATGACGCTATCGCTTGCTCGCATATGCTAGATCATCAATTTTGTGACGTTTTCGATCTCGTCTATTTTTGAATCATCGCTATCAATTCTGCATATCTTCAGACTATTTTCATTCTGATTTTTCTCGCTTTCAGAAATTTCATTCATTTTCAAGGTGTTGTTAAAATTTTTAAAAGAAGCCATACAAGTCTGTTGGTTTTGCGTGTGTTTGCGCGATTTTCCAAGAAAGAAAACGATAGAGGAATTTGGACAGAGAAAGAAAACAAAAAATCGAAGACATCATTTTTTCGGTCGGGTCTTCGGTTTGTTCTTATCAGCTCTTCGAGCCGAAGGCAGCTTAATTCGAGACTCTGTCAGATTCTTTCTTTCTCTTTTGTTACTTTACTATTTCTCGGTTCGTTAAATCTTTTCTTCTCTAATTTCCGTTTAGTATTTCTCATTTTCTTACCTTCGGATGGCCTTCGCTTCGTTATGTTTGCATCACTTTTGATTCACTCAGGCTGATTGCTAAATGTCATTGATTCGGTGCGAATTTTTCGACTCCTTGAAAAATTACTAATTTTCCTTGTAATGTTCAATCACTTTCTAATGGTTTATCTTAGAAATAAAGGTGAATTTTGTATCAGACCCGAATTTCCCTCGCACATTTTGTGGAGGTGTTAAATTCGTCTGACTTTTTCCTGAGAAATAGCACTTGATTTTAGAGAAGCGAAAAATTTATACGATTCGTAATTTCTACACATAAAATCGAGTAAATGTCCTTACTTTTTCGTTTTTCGTAGCGTAGAAACCTTCTTTATTTCTTCTTCTAAATGAATGTGCTATGTTTTTGCTACTTTCTGATAAGTTGGTCATATCAAATTTGTATCCTTTTTAAAGCTACAAAACTTTCTCCGAAACCGAACTTGAAGTTGAAACCCAACATTTAAAAAGTCTCAAACTAATACTCTGAATTTCAATTTTTTAAAATTAAATTTTAGAAAATTAATAGTGCCTAATCATACGATAGGAAAGAATTTGTTAATTTTATTGTATTTCGATCGCTACGTCGAGGTCACAAACCACACTCACTGTTACTTTTGAAAAAGGACAAAACCGCCGAGCTAACGCAAAACTTTTGAAACGAAAATTTACTGAAAATATTCGATTTAGGAATCTGGAAAGTACGAGCTTTCAGTTCATATATCATTTGATATATGCTACAACCCCTAACAAAAATCGACTTGTGGTCTCTATTGCTACGATATTTTTTACTTTTCGTTAGTTTATCTAATGAAAATTTGATCAAAAATTTCGCAAGCTCCTTAATTTGCAATTCTGTCTGGTTCAGATCATCGAGAAAATTTCGAATTCCCACCTGTTTTTATCAATTTGCATTTTCTTCCGATTTAGATTTCTAATCTGCTAAATTTCAAATGGAAATTATCATAATTTGAGTGAAAAATGAAATGAAAGTGCGGACTTTTTTGCTGCAATTGTTCTTTTATTGAAATTTCGTATTCATATGAGAAGGAAATCCCTTCGAAATCTCCCATC
>LIAE01008806.1:0-80385 GCA_002287525.1 Diploscapter pachys | reverse complement strand
ATGGAAAGAAGAAAAGTACATTATTTAACACACGATATGAATTTGAAAATGCTACTAGATCAGAATTTTTATAAGTTAGTTTGATGAAAACTGGCATCGCATCGGATGCATTTTATTTTCTAAAATACGGTCAACTTAGACAAAAATAGATGCTGCATAATTTCGCAACTACAAATTGCGCATTGTCTAATATTGATATTGAAATCAAAATTCACTCTTGAATAACCAAAATGTCTCTAATTAGGCTGCAAAAAGTGCGCTAATTTCCTTGTCTCTAATATTCGTCGATCTCCGAAAATAATTCACAATTGCATTATGCACAGCAGCTTAAATTTTAATGAACCTCAGGTATATAAGCGATAATAAGATGACGATTTCAAAAAAAATATTTTTTTAAAAATAAGATAGTCCTTACGTTTGACAGGTGGTGGGATAGTAGAGACAGAAGGAACTGTAGTTGCGAGAGAGGGAGTGACTGCAGAGGGCGGCAAGATCCCAGAGGGAGGGGCACGCTTCGTGGGAGCGACCTGCAAATCGAAGGTAAGCTGGAGATTTTTGATGAAGAAGAGCTCTTTTCTGATCCTGCAAGAAAGAATACAAATCGACTAAAATACGAGGGGAACAGTAATTCTGGTAGAGAATGAATGCGAAAGACAGTCGGGGGTAATTTGGCTAAATATTCGAGAAATCGAGAAATAGCATGACTCAAAGAGTCGGAGAAATGGAAAGCGAGCAAATTACGGGCGGAAATAGTTCTGCCCAAAGAAATGTAAAAGAATGAGTAAGTTAAGAAAGTTAGGGAAAGTTACAGAGAGTCAGAGTGCAACGGGGTTGACTCGGTGATTCTGTGTTTAGTCAAGAGATGAACTGCGGCGTATGCGGGAAGGTAAAGAGAGAAGCGCCTCGGTAAGCAGCCCGACAAGAAATAAGAAATAGGCAAATTGCTCGGCAAGGTTAGGCAATTTTCACGTGCGGAGGCAGAGGGAGTCGACGAATTTCAAAACCTCCAGCAAAATTCGAGAGAAACCCATGTTTTCCAAAAATACCCATGAATGCATGCATTTGAGCAAACAGTTTCAGATGACTATTTTTAGGGAAGATATTTTGAAGGTATGGTAGAAGTGATGGACTTTTGCAAAGAAGAATTACCTCGTCTGCATCTTCACCCTCGGCGTAGATAATCGGCTTGGACTTATCTACGGTTTTGGTCGGCCGAAGTTTGAAGCCTTTTTTGATTTCCTAAAATTTCTAGTTTTGACGGGTAAACTCGGAAAGGCTATTTGGGAACCACAAGTTTTTCGAAAGAGTATGGGATTTGGTATGTAGGTAGAGAATCTTTGCCTATACTATTTCACGTGGCTTGTGGGCTTGTAATTGTCAAGTTGCTATTCAGAAAAATCAACTTACATCTAAAATTGGACGCCCCGAGAAGGCCATGGCCTCGACAACGGTGAACTTCCGTGAAGAGCCAACTGAACTTCGATGAAAATCTAAAAATTCCATAATTAAACTGGAGCTTTAATATACAGGGTATTTCAGCATAGTTTGACAACTTTTTTCTTGAATAAAATTTCTCTCAGATTATTTTTGAAAACAGTCAACGGGATTTATGAAAATGCATAATGTTACCTACTTCCCATTTATGGGTAGACCTGGGCATATCGGTGGCGACATAAAATTTCTAAGTTTTTCCTTAACATTGAGCCCGCGGTTTTTAGGGCACAGGTCTTTACGAATTAATGCTAACTAAAGACGGCTTTCAGATTCGGAATCAGCATAAAATTCTGCATATCTTTCATGCCTAATTTGATTAAAGAGCAACAAATAAAAATCTTCGATTTTTCTACGGCCAATTCCGGGGAAAAGAATCCGCCGCCGGTATGCCCATGTCTACCCGTAAATGGAAAGTGGGTAAAATCTCATATTTAAAAAAAAAAAAAAATCCCGTTAATCGTTTTCAAAAATAAATTGTAGTAAAAAAATTTAATCTAAGAAAAAAGTTGTAAAATTATGGTGAAACACCCTATACGATTTCGAGAGACTTCTTCGCACTCCAACACTACTAACGCTTTAAGCTTCAAAATCATTGATGGTGGAGATTTTGAAGTTGAAGTTTAGGTATTGAAATTGGAAGGAGTTTGAGATTTTTCGAACGAAACGAAAGATTAATCGATGGAAATCCGAAAATAAGTAATAATCGTAGTAAGATTTGGCATTACGTGAGCAACAAGTCTCGGATCGAATCGAGCTATCGGAAGACAGAAGGAAGGGAAGATGGATGAGGGTCGCTATGTTAGAAGCGCGAAAAGATATATGAAATCTGAGAGAAGAAAAGATGAAAAGATAAGGAAAGCTGAAAACAAGGAAGAGAGGGATAAGATAAAAAAGATAAAAGAAATAGTGTATGGAGGGAGGATGAAGATAAGAGTCAGGCAATCTCGCGGAGCAGCTGTGTGACTCAAAACAGCCGAAGTGCTCCAAGGCATATCGATAGATAGAGTCTTCGATCAGTTGGTGTCCCAAACGTTTTTGCTGGGATAGCTCTTAGCCTTGAGGAAAAGATCGATATAACCAGACGCACCGAACATGCGGTATTACAGCAACGGAATTAGGCTTGAATCAAATGAGAAGACTAGGTTTTTGACCTCGAGGGGGAGATAAAGTTATGGAAGAGATCGATTTGTCATATTCGACATGAAAACATGAACGCTACAGGAATTGTGAAAACAGCCCAAAAGTGATTGTTTCAGAAAAAAGGAATTGCAACATTACGCAGAGAAGAATTAAGGCAACGCGTGTTATAAGAGCACCCAAATATGGATTGGATAAGGAATAGTGATAAGGGTTTGCAATTTTGAGAGTTACGCAAGTTTTAGATCTGAAGATCAAAGCGATTTCTCTTCCATCGACCACCAACCGAGGAGGAACAGCTGTTCGATACTAAAGAGATAATAGTAAAAATATTGCAAAGTCGAAATTTCATCCGACCCATAAAATCCCATCATTTGTCGAAATTAAACAACAAAGTTTCGAGAAATGTTTGCCATTTTTGGAAATTATAAACGATTTCGATTAATTTTTCAGGCTTTTGTGTGAAATGTATTGAATGGCAGGAATTTTTATTCCTGGTTATGCGTTATTATGGCAAATGCTATAGATGCAGAGGAAGCAGTTTTGAAAAGCGGAAAAACGGCTGCGATGCGTCATACGTCACCGATTTTTTGTTATTTTCGCATTGTTTTCATTCGACTGACAGAAAGCGTCAAAAGAAGCTGCTTTGTGTCGTTTTATCAAATAATCAATCGATAATTTGAGGCGTTGAGCGAGGAAAATGGAAATGCCATATTCCACATAGAGGGGGAACATTCTGGAGAATATTAATGACGCAAGAATGAAATCAGAATAATGTTTAAAGTCAAAGTATCTAAAAATCGGAGTTTTTTTCTTTTTTATTTTGGGTTTGTAGATTTTTTTGAGTTTTTCGCCCAGATGTGAAAATTTAAAGCTCTGAAAGAACAAAACATGCAAAAATGTGTGAAGTACAATTAAACGGGGATCTTAATGTCGACTATATCAGTTAGCGAGTAGATACTTACCGATGAAAAATCGCGTTACACAGAACGGAGCTTGAGGAATTCATTTAGAAAGATCGAGACAATCAAGAAATAGCAAGGAAATCAGATAGAACCAGAGAAATAGAAAAATTAGAGAGTGGTAAGGCTCGATAGAATTAGAGAAGTCAGAAATTGAAGAAATCGTTAGTACTTTTAGAAGAATAGAGAAGCAGACATATCCTCGGGATTTCGAATACAAACACGTCAAGAATTAGACAAAAAGTCAGCTCGAGAAAATAACCGAAGAGAAATCGCAGTAATACATGCGGAATGAAGAGATGGAAAGACACAGAGGAACGGAAGCGAGAGAAAAAATAGAGAAGCAGAAACAGAAATATCATTGATATTGAGATAGGAAAAGAGGGTGGGAGGATGGAAAATATGAAAATACGAAGATTGAAGGGCTTGTTCAACGCTGATCAAAGATGTAAATTATCGAGTAAATCATTGATATCAGAAAAAGTGCCCGGCTTTCAGGAAACGGATTTTTAAGACATCACATGTGATAGAGACAATTTGGCGGGATTAAAGAACAACGCCTAATTAACGGCGCTATCGAAAACGCCTGTAAATGGACAAAGACGGAAAAAACTTGATTTACGCAAAATCTTGGAATTCTAAATTAAACATCTAGGAGAAAATAATCGATTTTAGGATGATATGAAAATGCCTAAATTGTCTAAATTAGGCGTTCAATTTTAACGAAATGGCATTGATGAGAGATTTCGAAATACTAGAATAGGTCTTATGAAATTCATTTTAAAAAAATCTATGTAGCTTCTAAATTTGGGCGTTCATTTTATGAAAGGGCATCGATAAGAAGCTCATAACAGGGGTGATTCATTGAGAAATCATTGCGTATTTAGTGACACCGATAATTGCAAAATTACGATAAGAGGCTAAATGTTAGTTAGTGACAGGTAAAGAAACATCTGTTGAAGAGGTTAATGTTGATAAGAACTGATATGATAGCTGCTAGATGGGAAGGCAACGAACACAGAAATGCCCCCATTGTTCAGGGCGAATGGAAGAATCTGTTCGAGTATTCATTGGGAATAGTTGAGAGGGAACCGGAACAGGTTAGGTTTCAAATAAATGCTAATAATAACTGACTGATCTGAAAGTAATAATGTCTTAGATTGTTAATGAATGAAATTTTGCTTAATTATCCACTGATCATAAGTTACTTGAGATCAACTTCAGTTAAACCGAATTACTTCACACTCAATAATCGAATAAGGTACTGATTTCTTAGATTGTGAATGAACGGAAATATCGTATTTTTAGAAAATTAAAAAAGTATCGTAATTTCGATATCTAAAGATAGACTTCAGGTGAAAACCACCTGTTATACGGAATCAGGATATGTCAGAGGAAAATGGCGTTGTCACTTGTCGTGTGATGAATGATTGATAATGACGCTGATTTACAAGGGCTGATCGAATTAGAAAAAGCGAACGCGCGCTTTGCAGTGGCAGAAAAAGCTGCGTGCCTGCATGTGATAAGGCATAAAAGAGGAAAGCAAGCTGGAGATACGACGCTGAACATATCTGTCAAAGGCTTAATTCAATAGGGAAAGAACGCGTCTGATTACACGTAATCTAGCTAATCATAAGACTTTTGGGAACATAACCGTAAAAATCATTAGCTTATTATGGATAAAGCTTAGATTGTGGCAGATGGTGATTAGGCTTAGATGCTTTTTTTTATATACAACGCATGAAATGCCAATTCTATGTTCAACTAATGTTAAAAATTATTCCGAATTTGAGAAAACTGCAAAAGCCAACAATTGAGAATCGCAAAGAAATTGATAATCGATAAGATCAAAGAGCTGATAGAGAAAGAAGACTACGAGGGTATATCCTTCGGATTCCCTGGTTGAAATGAACAAACAACTTGGCGATAGAACTTGAGATGAAGAGAAGCAATACAGAAATAAGAGACAGAAAGACACAGAAGAAGTAAAAAACTATGCACTTTCGATGTGTTTAGATAAAGATAAAGGTTGACGAAGAGTGAAAATATTCATGTTTGATACCATTGATTCGGCAGAAGGTAAATATCATTGAATCCGTTCGATAAAAAAAGTGCAAATCTTCATATCATGAGTCTTTTTTTCTACAGGAGTATCTAAAATATTCGATATTTTATGAAATATCTAAGTTTTCAAGCGAGAAAAGGCAATAATAAAGATGAGTTTTTACAGGTCGAATGGGGAATTCTCAATAAAACTAACACAAAAAGCGGCTATGATTTTATTTTATTCGTTCCCACAAAATATTCGACAGAAAGCGGGTCGGCCGCGTAAAATCTATGTAAACATGAACGATGACAATCCGAATGCAAAAATGCGGAAAGAAACGGGAAATTTGAGAATCGCAGCGAAAATTTAGGGCCTGAAAATGACGAGAATAATTTACATTGACTATCTCAAAGCGGAAATTGGGTAGGTTTTCAGGGCTTCTAGATTTTTTTTCCAAATTGCGAATTATAATTTCGATTTTCAAAAGATTCATAGAAACTGTTGAAGAAATGTTTGTCACAGATAAATTTGCGAATTGCCAAATCAAATAATCGAAAGATGAAAACCTAAACCCAGAATTTTAATTTATAGGTCGTATCGCTTTGCGTGCATTTCTCATTTTCTCGTCGGACATACCACATTTTCTGCTCAAGGCTACTTTATGCTTTTCGGAATCCTCTCTTTATTTTACTCCCTTCGTTTTCTCTCCTTACAGTCAGACAGTCAGTCGATTTCGCCTTCCTCCTTATTTCTCCATTTCTCATTCGAATCGAATTCCAATTCAAAGTCACTCAAAACGACGTCTGGTAAAACGCGGAGGCACACTTGACATGCAAATGCGTAGTTTGCAAATCGACTGAATTGGGTGCGAGGATTTCAGATATCCATTCGAAAATCGAGACCCCCATTTCCGTATTAAGGTTTACAGCTCAATTTTAGATCTTCGAATGAATCAAAGTTCATCAACTCTTGAATTTAACGATGAAAACTACAAGACAAAATAAGGATAAGTTTTTACGAGAAAAAGTTACAGAAATTTTCCGAGTTTAGATTACTTTGTGAATATTTTGCAGAAATTTAAAATTCTATCAGCTCAAACAAGATTCACAACAGCGAAATTCCTAAAAGAGGGGATGCTTCGTTTTGCCTTGCGCGTTCCCAAGATGGTGCTGCAGAAAATGCCTGTAGGGCGGCTTATGCCTTATAGGGGAATTGTCAATAAAAGCACACACAAATAGAGATGAGAGAATAACGCTGAAACCAAGGAAGAAAGAGGGAAGAAGATGATTCATTAGAAAGTCGGTTGCGATACGACACACGGAAAGGACGAGAGGTATTTGGGGTAAACCAACAAGTGACACATGCCCCCTGGCACTTGCCCGTCAAGAAAGTCGAATGTTATTCTAACCATTTGATTTGGGGGGAAATATCGAGTGTATCTACAATATTAGGATTCTTTCAATCCAATAAAATGTCGAGAACTTTCGCTGAAATAGGAAAAAAAACCTCAATCCGTTAGATTCAAATTGGATGGTCAGATTAATGCGCGAGTGGGCGAGATTTGCGCTAATTGGACCCAATAACTTCAAGGAAATCGGATCTTCGTGACAAATGGTGGCCTTTTCGTTAAACGGTAGGGCTTCTATATTTTGTAGGAAAAATCAGTAAGGTGTGTGGTTTCTAAAGATCATTGATATAGACTTTTGGTTCTTATTACTGGAACGTCTGCGTAGAAACAAACATAGAGGGAATACCTACTGGTACATAAAAAGTCGATCTATGAGAAGGAAGTAGAGTAAAAGTTGCCCTATGGCTAATGAATGGAAAATTTACGCCATCGTTAATGAAAGAAGCAGGCTGCTTCTTATTAGGAAGCATACTGTCTGGATTGCACTACTAAAAAACCACTAGGTTTCCGCCACGAAAAAATCATTGCAGAAATGAAGGTGCCATTTTCTAGATTCTTTTTACTTTTTAATTGGGTTATTTTGAAAATGAGTAGAGTAGCTAGAAAATCTGGCAGATCTTAAGCAAGTCGTCTAGACTGGTTACACAATGTTTTTATTCCAGAAGGTTTCCGATGTTGAAGCATAAATTGCAACATATTTCAAGCTAATGTCGAAGTAAAAATTGAGCTTTCTTTTCCCCAACCTTTTTCGTCTTTGATATCGAAAGTGAAGTGGAAAAATATCCACCGAAAGTTGAATTTTCCCACAGTCGAAATCAATGTTCCTTATAGCCCACTCTTCGAGAATTAGTTTGAAGTTGAAATTTCTTGAAACCATACGAAGACAAATTCGAATTTCGTTCATTCTTGGCCTAGACCTGTATAAAGATGATTTCGAACATATCGAAGTTATCGAAGTAGGAACATTGTGATAGGATAAAAATATCAATGCGATCGAATGATAATGAACCCTGCTTACACAACTATTTCTTGATGGCTGTCAGTATTTGTAAAATCGATTATTTTCACCGATCTAGACCGATATAATTCCTCTCAGATATTGTGTTCCCTAGGGTAAGGATGTCTTGATACAATATGCCCTTGGATGGTGATGTTTCAATGCGTTCCATTTCTTTCTACCTGAGTAACTCGTTGCATCCTTCCAACTTCTATTTATTCATTCGCCTTCCTTTCGCTTTGCGGATCTAATTTGTCTCCTCCTCCTCCCTCAGGGTTAGTTTGTTCACTTCTTCTTCACTCAGCATGCTGCCATCGGTCGCGTCGGCAGTCAACAAAGAAAAATCTGACGAGGAAAATAATATTGCGAAAGAAAGTAGACAGGAAAAAATAGTATGCAGGAGAGAAAATAGAATACACTCTCTCACTCATAATTTCGCTACTCCTCGCACTTTTACTCTCTAACAAATACAAAGTCAGAATAACTTTGGACTGTATGATTTTCATTGAACGTAAAATAGTACTGAAAATCGAGAATACTCAAAGACGATCTAGTTATAGGAAGATAGAAACGCAGAGGAAGCGAAGGAAATTATGCGTAAACCCCAAAACTAGCGATACGCAGATCAGGCGTGCACGAACTTACAACTATACTTTGAGTTCAAGCTATTTTTAGCAATTTCTACTTCGACTTTGAATTCGGACTTTTTAAACTGAAACTTCGATTTCAAAAGTTTCTAAATCAAAACTTCGTGCATCCCTGATGCGGATGCACTCCTCAGACATTGAGATAGCGTGAAATTACGGCAGAAAAAAACTGATGAAAAATAAAATCTTTGAAATTTGAAAGAGAAAATTATTATGAAAATGAAAGTTGTTACAGTTGAACAACAAGAAAAAGCACGAAGATCTTTGAAGAGGATCGCAGTAGGTAAGAGATAAAGAGGATATAGGGGGAAAGTTGGAGAGAACATGAAAATTCTAGATATCCAGAGGGCAAACACTTCAAAATACAGAAGACGCGAGGAGAAGGGTTATGGATTTTTGAGAGATCAATAGACAAGTAGGAAGAAAAAGTGAGATAGAATACGATTCTCAGAGTGTCTAAAGATGTCGAAATTAAATGAAATAGTGTTCGAATTGTTAGGAAAAGGAAACGAGATGTGATTTCTAGAGTCTAGAGACAATTGAAATCCATAGAAAGCACTCACTCTACAAACTAAAGACAGTCCTACGCATATTCATATTGAATAGTCATTATTCACATATTCCTCGATGCTCCGCCCATCAAAACAATGCCGCACTTTGCATAAGTGTTGAGGGGAAAAACACTGCATAGAGAGTGGACAATGTGAAGTACGCGGATATGAGAATGTGCCAAAGCGACGAGGAACACTCGAACAACACATTCTGAGCGGAAAAAGATTGGAAATTGACTCGAAATAACCAATGCCCGTTGTTGATCGAAGTGGATATGGATATGAGAATTGTAAGTGAAAATCAAGACTGATCTGAATTTTGATTTGAAATTTTTCGAAGTCGAAGTCGAAATCGAAATTTCAACTGTAGAAAATTTCGAAGTTGAAGTCGAAGTACGTGCACCTCTGATGCAAAATTCTCTAATAATAATAATTTTCAATGAAAATCGAACATTTTTTATGGTGAAAGATAATCTGAAACAAATGACTAGTGATAGAATGAAATTATGGCTATTTTAGTGTCATCGTGTAAGACAATCAACTTTCAACGTTTTTTTTCTGATAATGACATCTCAAACTTGATTTCCTTAGTTGTTGTAAAGTTATGAATGAATTTGCATTAATGCAGAGAGAGGCAGAGCCACGGTAACTGGTCATGAACAAACACGAATATCGATGAATTGCAATAGATGCAAATGCTGCAAACTTGGTGCACGGTTTTCGGGAGAAATTATTTTCGAGAGAAATAGTGTATGGACTAAAGAGGGATTAGAAAGACAGATATTTCTCCGTACATGAATCAATCGACGTTCAGCAAATAGAGCGTTAGATGGTAAACCCCTTTGACACTTATTAATCGGGTTAGAAGCTGGATTCCCAATGCAAAAATGCACCAGGCTTGTTCCCCAACACACCCTCGCGTGAGAACGCATTGGTAATGCATCGCAGACAGTTTTGTAGATCTATCCCTCAACATTAGAAAAGCTGTCTGATAGAAAAAGCAGACGGGGGTGTAGGTTAGTTGCAGGTAATTGATGGTCATTGAAAGAGGTTAATCAACGTCATCTGGGATTATAAATAAAAAATGAAGATCTAGCTTTATGATATTTCAGAGTTTATGATAATTAAAGTTCAGATTTAGAAAACTCACAGAAAATCAAAATGTTCATACTGTAAAAGGAAATGGACGAAAATCCTGTTGAAATCGAAGTGAAAATTTTCAATTGAAAAAGCAAATTTGTATGCACGGAAGAAATAAAATAATAAGAATGAGACAGGTAAGAATGGGGGTCTTCATCTCAATTCCCAATTCACAGCCGGAGGCAGACGTTATCTCATCGCCGGATCAGAAAGGAATGAAGTAGTGAGTGGAGAAGAGAAAGATGGAATGACGGCTAAGATACGCCACGCGCAACACTAATGAGAATATTAATTTGACTGAAATTGGTCGAAATTTTTGCATTTTTACGAAGATTGCAAATCGTGATATCGGTGACCACTTTGACGTAGGGCGTAGAAATTGGGAGTGATTGTTCATTATTGGAAAAAAAATTATGTCATTAGGTTAAAAAGCTAAAGATAATGAGCAATCTATCACTACAAGATCTAGGATAATCAGAATAATGGATCTGATAATTCCTAAATCAAAATAGTCTCCGCCCACTAGCTAACAATAAGACAGGCATTTTGTGATGCAATAAGCAGATCACGCTGATCTCGAATAAGTATGGGGAAAAGACTGGTGTAAAATGGAAACGTTGTGATTCTTTCGACTGAACATATGCGAAGAAATAGCGTCAAAAGACGTGAAGATGAAAATAGTTTGAAAATGGAAGGGACGGAAAGAGGCAGACAATTTCCTTTTACGAATATGCATATGAGTCATTGGAATGCGGCAATAGATAATAGTGGTCACTCCGAGCTACTTCAGAAATAAAATGGCATATTCCAGTCGGATTTCCGGGGATATGCCTTATCATTAGACGAGATTCTGAGGATCTCTTATTGCATAATAGAAGAAAATGGCAAGAGACTAATTTATTTTAGCCCTCGAAAAGGTGTTTTGGAATGCAGACGACGATAACAGGAACTGTAAATAGCCTTTTTGCAATCCCATTCACAATCCGTCTTTTTCTCTGAGCCTCCTCCCTTCTCCTCATTCATTCTCACTATTTTCCTCGCGAGGTGTGCATGTGTTGTGTTTGTTCATAAAAGGAGTGTAGGGAAACAGAGACATGGTCATTTTTGCGCATTCTGACCGACACTCATTCGCTCTAGAGGAATCTCACCTAATGTTGAAGGATATGAGTCGAAAGCAGGTCAGGATAAAGAGTTTTAGAAAAGCGTTTTTGTAAAGTGATCTGGAAAATCGAAATAAAATCAAAAGCCCTTTTCGGGTGAGCGACACCGGATGTGAATCATCTGGGGCATGTGGAAGAATGCAAGAAGTCGATCACTTTCAAGGTTGATTCCCAATTTCATAAAACAGCTGAAACTTTACGTATGTTTCAAGATTGCATAAAATAATAATGAAAAGTGATTTAGTATAAAGATTGTACCTTGTAAAAACTATAAGAAATCAATAAATTTTAAGTTCGACGGCAAAAATCGATGGGTTGGAAAGATGGAAGATAAAGTGGCCCTCAAAGTAGCTGCGGTGGGAGCATTTCTCTCAACTTCTTTGTCAGCTTCGCTAATCTCTTTCATCTTTATCTCATCTTCGCCCTCTTTCTGCAATGGCATTCCCTAAACAAACAGTTCTAGTGATATCGAGAAGATTAAAAACGGATTTTTCAATTAAAAATAACAATGAGGGTCAGGAATAAACATCAGGTTTGTCAATTAAAAGCTAACCTTCATATCTTCATCAGAGACATTAGAATATGACATTTTTGAAAACTCCGAATTGACTTTAGAAAAAATAATGAAATTAGGATTGAACTTGATTTTTGCCGAGCAAAAATAAAACAGGAAGGTACAATCTCCGTTAAAAGTCACTGATCTTCATAGGTTAAATGTGTATCAGAAGAATGACAAGACAATAAATAGATAAAAATCTTACAGAAACAATTCCTGAAGATGAACTGTTCTGAAGATTTTGAACTTTCTGCAGAATCAAGTTCCAAGATTCGAGATAAAAGACTATTCGGACTCGTATTGAATGGAACTCTTTCCTCCCGAGGTGCGTTGATGTTCTCTAATGACGAGAAAATGTTCGAGGAAAAGAAAACGAAATGTAAAATACGACGAGGGAAGAGCGAAACGAGGTAAAGTGAAGGAAAACAGACTGGATTCGTGCTTCTCTGCTTGCATACAGACATACAAAGAGACTGTCGGGCTGTTGGATTTCGTATATCCTTATATTTTTCTCCATTCTTTTCTCGTCAAATTTACTTTTCTACTCTAAATTCTTTTTCTTCGGGTAGGAGTGTTCGAGTTAAGAAAATCTTTCTCCGTTTCTTTACCCATCTCGCATTCTCATACTCCTTCTACGAGAAAATCCCAGCTTCTAAGCGGTTTTTACCCAACGATGTTCCAATAATTTTCTTGTCTGACGCAGCGAAATCCTACGTTCGTTCAACTTTTTGCAGACTCATTTCAGCAGTTATTGCAATTTTGCAGACAACCCAAATCTGGTTTCACCATGTTTAGAAAAAAAAACGCTACAAATTACTCGAAGCTTGTAGAATTTCAGAGAAATTACATAATTGTTAGAACAGTGCGCAGAAAGTAAAAATAAGTCAGAAGAAAAATGAAATTTCGTTAAAACCATGTCATATTTGAACAGAACAAAAAGCGAATTGATAAAATCGATGAGTAATAATAATCAGCCAATAAAAAAGCAGGTATGAAAAAGCCTGTTACTCATTTTGCTGAATAGAAAGACTTTGATAATGAGTCAATGGCTATAACAGAAATATGCGCGGTGATTCATAATTTATCAAAAGAAACATTTCCAATTTAGATCAGGACCAATAGGAATAGAATTTTAGACATTTATTAATTGATGGAATTAAATGCTGCAAAATCAATTGAATTCATCACAACGTACCATACTGTGGACGGAATTTTACGCCATGTTAGCTGAAGGATTGCGATCTTCGTGTGTGCAGAGTGTGAAATGCGCCAGTGCATAAGAAGGACGACAGTTGGAAGATGCAAAATGCGTGTTGGAAAATAAAGGAAACACAATTGACAATGGTCAGACAGCGCAAAAAGTCGTCACTACACGAGCTTGAGCCGATTAGCACTAGCAAAGAATTAACAAGAGGCGAAAAATTATGCCGAAATTCTATGGAGGAATATTTTTTGCTACAATATTTACTTCGTGATCAGAATGCTGGATAAAATGGAAAGATGGTTATAATTGATGATAATTTAAAGTCATTGCTAAATTGTGCGCTATTATTCCGAAATTAAAGTGACAAAATTATAAAAAAAAAAAAAACACATAATAAGATTTTTAAAGCAATGGCACGAAGTTGATCTTCATCAAAAATGCTATCGAAAGAACTCGAAGATGTTCATCACTCTAACCGCAAGTTCACTGTTCATCTGTGTTGCTTTGTTGTATACCGGTATCTGACTCTCCGACGCTTACCTAAATCCTTCATCACTTTCTCTATAAGCTTTAGGTAAAGAAAGACAGTCACAACATAGTGTTAGCATTCGGGAGAATCAGAGAAAGATGATCTTACGAGAGAATGTATAAACAAATCAGATAGGCCTGGGGCACGCAGAAGTGGGCGGAGCCACAAAGTGAGGAAGGTGGACCACTTGTAAGTGAGTGAAGAATATAGAGGGAAAGAGTGCATATCCATGGCATGAAGGTAAATATTTATCGTATCTATGATGATGAGTAGCGACAAAAGAACGTTGCAGTATCGATTTCTGTAGGCGGTTGCAAAGCTATTGATTTCGGAAATTTATCGAGTTTTGGAAAATATTGGATTCGACAATTCTCTATATAAATTCGTGAAATTTCAAGTATCTTATTCGCAGAATTTTGTGAAGAATGCAAGAAAACATTGGCACTTCTACTCATTTGAAAAAAAAAACAAAAAATCGAAAATTATCTAAAATTGCTTCAAAGTCCGATTTCAACTGTATCGCACTACAAGATTATTTTGTACTCATACTCAACCTTATCTGTATATCGACTTTAAATTATACCTATGTAGTTGAATTCGAAATTAATTTGGAAGACTCGTGTAATTTATTAACTATACTAGAATATCTAAATCATGTTTATACAGAAATGGAGATTTCTAAAATTATAAAACAAACTCTGGAAATAGTCAAATATCTATAAAACCAGAAGAAGTGTCGGAAACTTTTCCATACAGGAATTAGATCAACTATTGGTAAAAAGTGAAATTCCGCAGTTTCGAGAAAATATCTAGCGAAAAAACAACCATCGACTTTCTTATCGTCGTCCTATTTTTCCCCGAAAAAACGTGTGAACATTTTTTAAAATCAAATGAGAGCTGTAAAACTTGAGTAATCGAATTGAAAATCGAAAATAGGGTCAACGTTTGCAGAAGAAAGCGAGTGGAGAGGGATACGATAATTAGAGAGCCGTCAATACAGAAGAAGTGAATAATAAACCTCACCCAATAAGTTGAACCGGCAGTCCGCGGGAAGGTGAATGAAATTAGACTCTCTCACCTGCCGAGGCAATGAGAATTCGCTAATTTATGCCGAGTTTCTAGGTCTAGGTCTATGAATGACCTTTGAATATTGAATTCTAGACTGCTTCAAAAATGAACAGAAAAATTTGTAGCGTGATTGCAGCACCTTCGAAACGAATGAAGAACAATAAAGTTTTCGCATTTTTGCGCGAAGATCAGCTTTTTCTGCAAAAATGAAGCAAGATTCATAATAAAATGTTCTCGTCTTCTTTGGTTTCAATCTCCTTCAATCTTCAAGACTTCCTAATTTCGCTGCAAAAAGTTGCAAAATAAGGACGACGCATGACGCTTTCTTCCACAAATCGCGTAGAACTTTGACGAAATCGTTTCAAGTAGCCAATTCTGTTGGTGTCTATATTTCAGACGAGTTTGTGAGGGATTATAGACATCCATCTGGAGTCAATATATCAATGATGAAGAATAGCCAGGCAAAAATGGATGAGATATCAAAAGTTAGAGATGCAGAAGACTTCTTTCATTCTGTATTCATCTCCCTGAAGAATATACATGACCTTCATATAAACGAAGCAATGAAAACCACTTGTCAAAACAGAAGAATCTCATCGTTTTGGAAGAGATTCTAGAACAAACCCCTCGTTACATGATGAGAAATAGCAGACGGATACAAGATGTGATATCCGAGAAATTAATGATTTGAGGAAGGAATAATTATTTATGCCGTTTGAGAACAGTGGATACGATACACGCTTCAAATAGTCACAAAGTATCTCGAAATTTCCAGCATTGCTTTTTAGATAATGCTGAAACAAAATTGGAAAATTAGAGCTGTTACTCTAAATTGATCCCACTAGACACTCTGCGCCATATCGTAGCCTACTTCCATTTTTTGTGATGTACTTATAAAATTCATATTGCTTAAAAACATTTTAAAAGTTTCGAGTAAAATCAATAAAACTTTCAAACTAATAAGAAGAATAGCAATCTTCCTCTTCACACAATCAGATCTTCTTTTCCCTGGCATATTCTTTCTATATCCTCTTCCCCTAGCAATTTGCATTATTATCAAAGCCTGGAAAAACGCTATATCCATCCTTTACGTTTACGCGCGTGGGAAATAAGCACTCGCTTACATAGCTAGTGAGATCTTCTGCGTGTCTTACATTCCTAATGTTCTAGGATATGAAAAGTTGCAGCGTAAAAAACTTATGTCAGAGAGATATGAAGCTGTTATTTTGAAAAATGACAGGAAACTAGTTGACGGTATGACGGTTCGCTTTTATTCAAGGGTATTGATGACACTTTGAAAGAGCGAAGATTTTAGGGGTGAAAGTTCAAATGTAGTAGTAAAGAAATAAATCTTCTTTACAAGAAAATACTTTACCGAGTTTATTTGTGAACAAAATCATCTAGATAAATATGATTTGGATCATTACGAGAAAAATTATTTGATGCTTTCTTCCGGAAATGGCTCAATCAGACCGACACTTTCTGCTTTCTCCAATATCACTCCGACGAGCTCCCAGAACTGTGCTTGCTCTTCAGTCGATAGGTCGAAATCGATTAGCTTGATCTGAAACTCTTGTACGAATTTAAGAGAAGGCAGAGTTCTCAGCTGAAATTGATATGACTAGTTTGTAATTTTTCGTCTTATAATAGAGCATCGTAAATAAAATCGCTAATACAAAGACTTCATCTTAGTAAGCGATTGGTTTTTCGTAAGTCTGCAATAAAAGTAACGTCGAAATTTTGAAAAGTTTCTAAAGTTTATTTAGGCTTAAAGGATTAGACCAAAGGAACTGCTTAACTCAAGATATCATTTGGAAAGGATCACTTTATTTTATTGAAATTTTGCATTCATCCGAGATGATTTGAAATCAAAATATCCTTACCGCATCGATCTTCTCATCATGCGTCAATTTGTACAGCGATGCAGTGTTGGAGAGGAGTTTTGTAGCCCGTTCAGCAGCTCGGCCTACTTTTGAGCCGCTCTTCCCGATCAGATTCTGTGCAAAATCATAGACTTCGATCAAGCGCTTGACTTCGCTGCGGATCATATCCTAAATTTCATGTCTTAGCTAGCTTTCGTCGAAGAAACAGTGAATTACAGCCTCCGAAGCAGAAATCCCACCCTCGTTGATCAAACTCTCGATGTAATTCAATTTGGCAGACTTGTCCACGTCTTTATCGACCACCAATTGGAAGATCTAAATCTTCCACTGTGATTTTCTCAATGATCTTTTTCGTACCATATCCTGAGCCTGCAGCTGCATTCCATCCATCTTCGCCCAGCTATCTTCGAGCCTCGTCACAAATCTATCCAGGCCACGTTCTTCATCTGCAATTTTCAAGGTTAATTTGTCATTTGTTCAAATGATTAAAGATGGACAGGTTCTGCTTAGAACGAGCACAAATAACTGCCTACACATTCTTATTACGTCAAAATTCCTGCGAATTTTAACTCATTATCGTTTATTACAAATTTCGCTGAATGCTTCTGACATATTGCGCGAATTAATGTGATGAGGAAACAATAAAATTTCAGGGAAGAAGAAATATAAATGATCAAAATTCTTCATGGTGGATGGAAATTTTTAGTTCTTACCTATTTTAGCGACGACGGAATTCGGCAAATCCACTATACGAATTGGTGTTCCATAACAAAAATTGGCGAATATTAAACTCGATACAATAAGGTTAAAAATGTAGAAGATCATAGATTTTGCGTGAGCAACGGACGTTTGACCAAAGTTAGAGTCGAAGCCTAAAAGTATTCTTTACTCTAAAAAAATCGATAAGCTTTTTAAATAACAGCAAATTTACGTGGCATATTAAATTGAGTAAATACTAAAATATTCAAAACGAAGCGCATAAAAGGTGTCTGGTGGCTTTGACATAGGAGGAGATGAATTTATGAAAGACCAATTGATGTAATAATAAGCTATGAAAGGGGATTACTCTTTCAGGATATTTCGGATTAGATTTGAAATGAGATGTTAGTATTGTCTCAAATTCATTGAATCCGAAGTTGAATATTACGTAATCACATTGAAATTTAGCATGCCATAAAATGGGTTTTCGGTAATCTAAAATCTCATAATATCGTGAAGAAAAAAATAATATCGAGAAAGAAAAGGCTAGTGTTATGGTCCTGTCCTTCCTTAACTTTCATTTCACAATTTCTTTTTACAAATGACCGAATTTTCTGGCATTTAGATATTCACTCGTATGAAGGATAGGGGTAATTTTAGGATGTTCAGACAAATTTTAAATTAGAAATGAAACTACAGGATATCTAATGAAGATCATTTTGAAATTAAGCAGAACGAACAATGTCTCAACTTTTATATATTGCATGCACATAAATGGCATCCTGCCCACCAGCTCGACTCTTTCGGCTCCATGAAGGGTTTATTAATTTCTAATTCTCCCTTATTTGCCTCTATCTGTCGCTCTGTCGCTCTTTTCTTCCTTCAAACATACGACATTTACTCGACAGGGAGTATGGAAAAAAGATCATGAATTCCTCACTCCAAGCCATTCATAGAATCTCATGAATAATTGATTTTCATTAGGACATCTCATCGACGGTGCGCCATTTCGTCATTTCGATTCGGCAAACTTATCTGCGGGAATGGGTGGAGACACGCATACGAAGGTTATTTCAACATATTTTAATCACAAATGATATCACATTTTAGGAACATAGTAAGTGCATAATAATAAGAAGACTACATTAGCTAAATATCGCAAAATAACTAATTTTAGAAATATCAATAATTTCCTGAAGAAGACACATACCGATTTAAAATTGAGATATTGTTAAACTTGTAGATTTATTATCTTCGAGAAGTGTGTTTAGAGCTATACCAGCTATACAACGAATTGCATCGACATGACTATTATTAATGAATAATAAATTATCGTGCGTAACCCCAAAACCGATTACGGTAATTTTGCCTCTGAGTTCGAACACCAATCAATAAAACTAAGGTGATTAAGACAATCGTTACAATGATTAAAGATGTTAGAACTAATGTGTAAGCGAGATTAGATACGCAGTCGCTCAACGCTTCAACTCTCCGCCGCTCTTCTGGAATATTTATAAATTCAGCATAAGTATTTAATTATTCATATACCGAAAAACTGCACTTCCGCTTCTGAATCTAACACCTTTAATTCCCCGACTAGATCGATCTAAATTTGAATTTCAATTGCAAACTTCTTTCCTTACTTACCTGTGGATATCCATTTTTAATCGTAAATTTAGGCGATACATCAGTTTCATTGTTTGTCTGATTGTTAGCCATTACGGCATCTCTTCTCTTCCTCCTTGTTTCGATTCTGCTAAAAGTTTGGACAAATTGAATTTGGATGAGCAAAGAATGAATTTGATATTGTCGATGATAGAAAAATTGAGACACAGGATAAGCATGAAAATTAGATGGGCGGAATTTATAATTTAGCACATAGTTTGGATCTCAAATTACGACATTTCGTTGATCCAGAAATGATATTTACGACTATTTAAAATTGTGCAATGCACGCCTTGAAATTATCTAATTTTCGAAGAACTTATTCCATCTCAATTTATCGAAATTTGACAACGAATGTGATTAACCAATGATAACTTACTGAGAAGAAGATATCTTGTGCAAAGTTTAAAATCCAAGCTTCTAAACTTGCACGAACAAATGCTTACCCAAAATGCAATCGCCTGAGCATCCTATTCCTCTTTACACGTTTTGCTTTGTGTCTCTTCATTTCCTGTGGCGTCACATCTTCATCGTCTCCTTCGTCGATGATCTCGTTCTCGAATGCATCCTCAAATTTGTCGATGGCAATGTCAGATCGAGTCGAGAGATTCTTCGAATGAGCTTTGGGTTTGGAGCCCTGGTTGAGTGACAGTTCGACATTGTCCGCAGAGAACATGTCTGAATTGCCTCCGAATTCTTGCTGTGACCTGAATTTAAAGGAAAAGTTAGGAAAGATAATGAGGAAATAGATTAAGAAAAGACTGAATCATGTTAAGATTTTCAATCTGAAGCTTAAGTTGCAACTTTGGATCACTCTCACAGCTTTTTTTTTTAATAAAGCATGAATCTTCCAAAATAATTTTTTTTTAATTATGAAGAATTGTTACAATTCATTCAACTTGAAAGTGGGCGGTTTGATCGGTAGCTCAGGAATCGGTATTGGCATTGGCCGCGTCTTTTTGACTTCGAGAATCTGATGATCAAGAGTCGGGCAAGACGATGGAGGCTAAATTCCAAAATCTTTCTCAAGAAAAGCTTCTCTCAAATAATATGACAGAAATTTAGTTCATCATCTAACTCACCGACAACTTCCTGCACTCCTCTCCAATCACACAGATTCGTATCTGACATTTGAACCGAGTTATGGTCTTTTGTGCAAATTTGAAAACATGAGTTTCCTTAACACATGCTAGAGGTTTTCAACTTTGAGAGTTCGGTTACTTGAGAAGCCGTCTTCAAATCCTTGCTGTATTTCGGAGTGGCCATGACATAGTGATCCACACCACATCCGTTCGAATCGATAATCATAATCCGGTTGCCATGTCCGTCCTCAACATGGCAATTTTGGACCAGGATTCCGGTATTCTCTAAAATCTCTCAGTTGGGCATCATTCAAAACTGACAGTATTCCTACTTCCATCACAATGCCAGACATGATAGACGGTTTCTCCGACCGTCGCGAAATGCACTTCAGGTCCAGTCTCGGACCCTTTTCGAATCGAATAGCTGCATGCAGGCATCGTGCCCATATCGAATTGAGGAGTTAGTTCGGTTGGTTTGGCTTCGCTGAATATTGAAAAAGATTCACTTCATCTAGAAGTGGTGAATGACAACGAGTACATGAGCTTTGAGTTGAAAAACTCCAAAATCAGAACTCAGTGCTTCGTATGAGCAGATAAAATAAATCGATGCTTTTTTGAAGTTCAAGATGTTTTGACGAAGATCAACTTTCAAATTCTCCAAACATTGACACAAATTTACTCGATGTTGAGAATCTGCTCGAAGTCGTCGATGACGTGCTTTTCCACATAGACGCACTGCGCGCAGTAACTTCGATCTGCTTCCGTGACGAACAGAGGATGCAACTGCACTGTGATGCAGATCCTCTGGGTTATTCCGGATGGCTCGATCTGAAAAATGTACGATCTTCGTCAAACTCTATCTGATTTTCCAAGTGTCGCGAACTGCGACCTTCGCTTTTTTTCATTTTGTAGAAAAATCACGTTTTCTATGTTATCAGGTTGAATCTATCCCGATGTTAGAAAATGTTTTCTTTTCCTCTTGCTTCCCACCTTTCTGCCTCAAGATAAGAGCAGCATTCTTTGTTGCTCAACACATTTCACCGAATTTATTTTTTATTTATGATTTCCTTATTTTTTCATTGCATTGGTTTAATTACCCAAGTTTGAGATAATAAATTGGCGTGATATTCCATCGACTGGCTAATTTTGCCTGATTATCCTCTAAGCTTGAAGCAACCAATACAAATTAATTCCCTGACCATTTTCACCAAGTAAAATATTCTGATCGGCAAAATGACGCAAGAATGTACTTTCAAGTGAAACTTCGCGAGTGAAATCTCGTCAATTGACCTCCTTCTTTTCCAGACATTCCTATTGGTCATCGGGAGTTGAGTAAAAATACGAATAACGAGTTTCGATCTGGTTCAAAAATTTACGAAAATTTAACATTCACTCCGCCATAAAAGGTTAAATTCGTAAATGGAAAATATCGCCAAAAGTTCAAAGTTGAAAAAATTCACCGTTTTCTCCGCTTTCATTCCACACGATCCATGTTGCAGACTGATTTTGTTAATATTCTTTGAGCTGCAGTCAGCAACTTCGGCATATTCTTCCGCATAGATGTGCGACGGATTCGAGATTGTTGTTTTGATCTAAAATTGCATCGTCTAATTTCTCCTCCGAAATAAATTTGAAAGCTCGAAATGTGACGAATAGAAAATCTAGTCTACCTTGATGACAATCTTGTCCTGCTCACATAGTACGATCGGTGTGTCCAATATTTCATTTGGGTATTTTAGCGCTAATACTACTGGAAAGAAAATGAACAAAATGATCATCCGTAGATGTCTCAATGGCTACGATATCGATATTGCTGTAACCTGAAAGGAGTGATTAAAATAATCGGAAAACGAATGAAAATCTACCTTCCTATTCTATCTCTGCCTTGCTTCTGTTTCTTGCCACTACTCTCCCGAAGTCTCTTCCGGAATACGGTATCCAAAACGACGGAGGATCAAATAATTAAATCAGACGCAATTATGAAAAATCGATAAAATGTTTTCTGATCTGGAATGTCTAGAAAATTTGATGAAAAGAGGCAGAGGGATTGAAAATACGGATGAATTCCTCGAAAAAGAGTGAATGTCTTTACGAAAGTCTCTCCTTCTTTCTTTGATGATTTGGCTCTTGAAAATCGTTATTTCACTTTTTTTCTCCATCTCTTCAACAGTTTCTTTCGATTTGTTTCTTTTTCCCTCTTATTATCTCTGCGTTTCGCATATTCATGACCAACATATTTCATATTCCATACAAAGGGCGCTCTCCCCCTTGCCTGTCCACTTCACAGACCGATATCGGCCCGGTGAATATCACCGATAATCGGAGATCGAAACCGGTTCGGGTCATCAGACACGGCTAATAAAAACTTTGAACTAAAAAAAATACGAATTTCCCGCGTAAAATAGAAATCCATTGTCATTTTGTTTATTTTCTTTACTTGTTGCATTACCGTAGCCCATACTCTTTCTTTCACCGCTTTGATTTTAAAACACACGGATTTTTTCATTAAAATTTTTTTTTTCGCATTTACTTTTCATCATACCATTTCGGTTTACATTGGCTAGTCATCTGAACTTCTGACAATTTGACAACTATCAAAGAAAACATCGTTTTCCGTCGTTTTTGCACATCTTCAATTTACCTTTATTTTTCAGAATGGACTTAATTGCATCGATTTGTATGCTCGGTCTGTTGCTAGTGGGCCTGTTCGGCACTGCTGTCAGTGTGTCGTTCGACGAAGTCGTTCTCACAAATCAGGTAAAAAGTTTTTCGGAAAATTGCTGTATTCCCCATTACAGTACCTTCTGATATCGCATCGGAACTGTGAAGTGCTTGTGGAGACGGCCGTTTCCGAGCAGGAGTGCCCCAAGGCGTTCATCGATCAGTCGTGAGTTGAGAAGAAAACGAAATATTCCGAAATATTGACGGTGCAAAAAATGGCTCACTGTAGCTATCACCCTCTTGTAGTTGCCCTCTTTTCTGAGAAATAGTATGAAGAAAGGAAAAAAGGGTGATAACTACAAGGAGCCCGGAAGAATCGTGTTCCTCACTTGATATTTTCAAATTTTTCACGTACTGAACCACAAATTTTCATTCCACACCGATTTCCTGTTTTCAGAAAGGAAATTCGAACAAATTTAGGAACGAAAAAGACGAGGATGGAAAGTGTGCTGGAGTGAGGTTGGAAGTGGCGCTGGTGCCCGACATCTACGGTCGCGCGGCCCCGAAAATGATCGTTGCCAAGAGTCAGCCGAGACTTGGCACTAAGCCAGAGTTCTTCATTCACGATATTCCGGTAAACCTGCATCAGAAATTTTCGAATTTTTCTTCCAAAAGATATTTTTACCTTTTTTTTAATTTATTGATTCTTTCAGTACCTGAGCGGCCAGAACTCGACCTACAGATTCAACTACCTCGAGAAGCCGTATAGCGATGAAAAGCTGAAAATTCGTGGGTTCAGCTTCAATCAGCTTGTCAAATATCTCCTCTACGACTACACTACTCGGTAAAGTTAAAAATTAGACCTCTCAAAACTGGAACCTCAGGAAAATTGTCTATATTGAGAGAAGCATTTCATCCTTCTTTTTTTTTGTTGAAAATATGCACTTTTCCTGTTCGTTGAGTTCTTGAGAAGCCATGATAAAAATTGATGGACTTATTGAGATCTACTCGGGAAAAAATAAAATGAAGATAGATGTGAAAAACTATAAATCAAGGATTTGAATGTTACATTTATTGTGTGAAGAAAAATCCATATAACATAGATCATGATGAGTTTTATTTTCTCGCTGA
Organism: Diploscapter pachys; assembly: GCA_002287525.1. Lineage (NCBI taxonomy): Eukaryota > Metazoa > Nematoda > Chromadorea > Rhabditida > Rhabditidae > Diploscapter > Diploscapter pachys. The sequence continues at coordinate 56,364 of LIAE01008806.1, read as the reverse complement.
CTCGGACCTTGAAAGTTTTGAATGTGTTTAATTTTGCAGATTCCTGTACGTTGTGTACGAGCAGCCGGGAGTCATCCCCCATTTCTGCATGTACCCCATCGATGAGGACGCTATTGGTTCATTTTTTCTTTCTTTTAACTTTCACCTACAATTTTCAGGCAAGAAACCTACTGACTGCCGAATTCTCTTGGCCATTCATCCCAGTTCCAGAAGCCGATTCAACTGGGTCGTCGATCATTCCACACAGAAGGTTTGAATAAGGAGTTATTTCAGAGTTCGTAAACATCTAAAGTTTTAAGGAAAAGTTTGAAATCTCATACTTTAAATTGCAGAAAATCGTTGATTTAAAGCGCATTTCAATTCAGGTTCGTTACATGGTGCAGAACGGTGAGTACAAGGTGATGTACGAACTGCCTCTGGGCCGACTCTACTCTGCTCTGGTCAACGGGGAAATGGGCACGAGGATTCGCGAGGTCGTCGCCAAGGACGAAATCTACATCAAGTTGGTCCATTTCATTTCATCGCTTTTTATTTATCGGGAATGCGAAAAAGATGTAATTCCTGCTTTAATAGGTTTCAAAACTATCACGAATTTGATCGACTGTAAAAGTTCTACTTTACTGATGATCCCGAAATAAATGAAATAATTATCTTTTCAGCATGAACAGTGGTGTTCGCTCCTCGCTGATAATGACGTACGACAAGTCGTTCAATACAGCGATGTCCGTGATTCGGCCCTATCCTTCCTATCCGTCCTCTGCTAACATGTTCCACTCCTCTCACTCCATTATATGCACATTCAAAACACAGGAATTCCTCGGCAAAATGCCCATGATCGTTGTCAGGTTAGGAGTTTTTTTTTTTATATCTGCCAAAAATTATGGATCCATCAATTTTTCCGCGATTAGTTCAAAGAGATTTTTTTTAAAAATTTATTACAGCTAAAGAATAATTAGAAAATTCGATCAGAATTTTTCGCGATGATTTACTTCCAGAGACTGGGAAGTTTGCTTGTTGCGTGATCACTCGAACGCGAATCGGGCGCAGTGCGACAAGGAAAGGACCGAATGGCTCGTCGCAAGAGGACTCCTAATTGTAGGGATTTTCTTACATCTCTCCAAAGGATGTTTTTTTCAGCTGAAAGAATCCGGCTTCAATTGGACCGTTTTCTGGCTGATTGTCGTCATCGTCGCTCTTGTCATCGTGAGTTTTCTCTTCATTCGAAAAACCTCATTGACGTTACATATCTGCGAGAAATTTGTAAAATTCATTTGTTTACGAGAAGTAGCATTTTCCAAAAGAACCATTCACCAAAGCCGATAACGATTTTCTCTATTTAAAAATTGTCTTATCCTATTTTTGGACGTATTCCACGAAAATTCAGCTGCTCATCCTGCTGATGTGCTACGCGTGCTGGCTGCGCAACTCGTCCGACGAGTACGTTCCCCCTTCCGTGCGATCCGACAGACAGCCACTGCGCTACCCGACCAACCAGGCCTATCTCAGCAACCCCCACTATCGATACAACATGGATGTCTCTATCGATAAGTTCAGCTATCGCCACAGGCATTAGGCATGCGGGCATGAGGATGCGGTAATCAATCAATAAATCCTCAAACTCAATACTTCTTTGAATACGACCGAGTTACAGTAATCACTAGAAAATTCTACATTTTTCTCTTTCTGCGAGAAATCGTTGAAAACTTTTCAGGACATCATTTTTTAAACTTCTCCACAATATTATATTTCTACTGAAAATATCTGCGTTTCGGGTATCACTCGATAATTGTTTTTGATCTCTTTCTAATTATACCGTTATTTTTAATGTTGCTTTTTCCTTCCAGACTTTGCTGTTGTTTTCGTTTAGTTTTCTGAATTTTTTAAATAATAAAACATTTCTAAATTCCTATAATCCTTTTGAATTAAAAAATTGCAATTTTGTATTTTCATGAAAAGCGCGAAGATCAACTTTGGAATGTTGCGATGAAAAGTGTCAAGGGTTTAAAGAAAAAGAGGTGGTAAAAATTTCCCTTTTCATTTTGATTAAATTTAGAAGAGTAAGATCATACTTTCTTAAGTCCGATTTTAGCTCCAACATTTTTTCTATGACAAAGTTAACAAATTTTGTGCGCAACCCAAGACAATAGCCAAGGATGACGATGAAACGCCGCCTTCTGAACAGTTATGGACAACGCGTCCCTCTACCGGTTCTCCTGAAATCGCACTCCATTACAAATTCGGAAAGCCACGTCTACGGAGTTCTGCATATCGCTCCTCGTACTCGCCAGGCTAGCGTCTATTATGGTAAAATATTCGGGTTTTTTTTTCGAATTCAATTTTAAAAACGATTTCTGAAGTGCGCTTCTTCGTATCATTCATTAATCTTGAAAGTCCCTTTTTGCGATAGTTCATGCCATTCACAAAGAATCTCAAAACCGTATTGCTAGATCTGTATAGAAGAATCTTTTCTGATTCAGTATCGAAAGTAGAATTGGTTGTTTCAGTTACAGGTTTTACGGAATCTTATGCATCTCACGAAAACATTCTCTCATTCCATTCATTTATTAGTCCGATTAGCTACCGTTTGACGAACTAAGTCTAACGACACCCATTTTTCGATTCTAAATCAAGAGGGTCGTTGAGCTGATTACGTAATGAGGTCTATAGTTGAAGCTGCCAAAGGCTAACTGACTCTCATTTCTCTAACTTCATTGCATCTCTTACTATTTCATTATGTTTTGACTTCTTTAACCATCTTCTATATCCAATGCTATTTCTTTCCTTCTCTATCTCTAACTATCTTGAAAATGTTCACTATTTCATTCCTATGTTTCTCTAATTCCCTTATAAATCCAACACTATTTTCTCACTCTAACTTTCTTCCTCATTTAGCTAACATCCAAAAGTGGCTGCCTCACATAACATTGGCATAGACCGGTATGGTCAGAGAGGGGGAAATATCATTAGGAAGAGAAAAAGAATAAGTAAATTGAGGGAGTGAGGGATATTGAGAAAGGAAAAGAGGCAGAAGATAGAAAAGGACGATATAAGAAAAATGCCAAACGCTACTTCATTATTGAATCATACAGTTGAGAGATCGATCTAATTGGATGGATTTAAGAGGGATTGATTTACAGACGACTTCTTTTCACAACTTTTAGTACTTTGTTGCCAGTAGTTATGGCTTTTCTACCAAAAGTCTATTTCATTGCGCGTGGTAACAAAGTACTCGTAGTTTCTTTCATTCAATTTTTGTTTCTTTCTCTCATTTATTTTCATTTATTTTATTTTTCGAACTTTCCACTTTCTTTGCAGCTTTTTGACCTCATCTGAAATTGTCTTCAATTTGCAAAATCGAAAATTTCCAATCCGTCTCTAAGGAATAAGTTTTTGTCATATTTAGCATAAAAAATGACAGTTCAATAATTGGATCATTTTTCATCATCGTTAATCTACATACCCTATAATCGAAGGAGAATCGTTAAGAGTATTCGAAAATTCTCCGCTTTTCTCTAATTTCCTTATCGTTACCGTTCCAAACCTTTGGTCTATGTCATTTTCATTCATTTCTAAAAATTTAAAAGCTCTTTTTTGAATCACTTGTCTCGATTTTTCTCTGTAAAGTCGATAGTTTATGCAAAATTTGCGCGAACTTCTTAATTACCCTTTATCTAATTAGATCAGGTAATTGCCCGTTTTGCATTTCATTGGCTGTTGTTCGTATTTGCTTTTTTGCGTATCTGCCTAATTGGGCAAGTGGTTAGCGCCGTTCTCAAACACAGTCAGTCAGTCAGTCATCGCTATATGGACTTGGGATAGGGACTGGATAGAAATTTAGAGGAAGAGAGGAAGGAAGATGTTTTTGCCTCGGGCTAAAGACACTTTCCCTTCGACCGCACTATTTTCCATCTTCCTGCCTCTCTGCACTCTCTCAAGTGATAGCATATCTATCAGCTTATCACTTTTACTCACTTTCACCGTTAGTTTTCCCGCTAACTCTCTCAAAATTTTGCCTCTCTAATTCTCTCAAATCTTCATTTTTTACTCAATTTCTGCATTTTCTACTTCTTCGACCTTCATATTTTATCACTTTCTCTTTCATATTTTTCTCTCCTCATCTCTCATTCCTTATCACTTTCGCTTTCACTATCTCGCCCTCTGATCTCTTCTTTTTCTCTGTTTTTGCGACTTTCCTTTTGCCATGATCGGTGTCGCTTTCAATTGGCAGATTCAGATTCGCGCGAAATGAATTAGTTAGGATTCACTTTATGTCTTTGTGTCCATTTCTATCATTATGAGGGACTTCGTAAATCTTATCTTCATCTCGGATCTTTACCATCTTTGTTGTAACATCAGTTTTTGATGATTTTCATTCCTTAGATTTCATAAATCATCACTTCACCTTTGATTTTTACTATTTTGTTGCAATATTTTAGTGGACTATTTTTTCCAGTTTCATTCCTATTTTCACTTCGTCGCAATGTCACATTATTGACAGGCTTGATTTTTTCATTTTTAGGTTTTAGAAATTCTACCATAACTTTACGATATCCTTTCTCTTATGCTTGATTTTTCATTCTGAAACTTTTTCAAATATAGTGACTAGCTTCAAGTTTTCAACTTCGAACCTCTTGACATTCATCTTCCAGCTTTCATCTTTTTCTAATATCCTCCTCTTCCACTTTCGTGCCTCTCCGAAGGGAATCAGCCAATCTATTGAGGTCGGCAATATCCTTAACATTCTCACTGATTCTCATTGCAAAAGCACTCAAATCTCTTCAGACACTTTTTATGCCTAAAAGAAGCGAAGGCTATCAGATTCGGCCTGTTTTGAGACTACCCTTACAATTAGCTACTTTGCCAATATACTTTGAATTTTGTTTTTCAAGAATATCTTTTAGTTCATTATTTGTTATGTTTCTATTTCCTACAAATAATAATTTTCGTTCTAAATTTTCTAAATGATCATTACATTTTTGGAGTCTTTCTGATAGCTAATAGCTAGAACGGCATAAATTCTTGTTCGTAAATTTCAACATTTTGATTCATTAATTGTGTAGCCTGATAGATTGTAATTCCTAAAATTTCAAAAACAATATTAGAAGATATTTTTTTTTTATAAATCCACTTCGAATCTCCTTGTGGTTTTAAATTGGCACAAGAATTTTGCCACATCCTGTATTAAAAAAAAAAAAAGTTTTTTAAAGACTTTTTCTAAAAATAATAATGCGTAATTTCCCATATGCATTTCATTTCATGTCCATATCTTCATGGTCATTTACCCTATGACGTGACACGACATTTGAACCGTTTCCTTTTTCCTTTCGCATCTTGCTTCCTCTCGCTTTCACTCACTCTCTCCCTCCTCCTGTCTGCTTATATCCTCTGGTCGAATGGCAGACTGGTTTATGCTTCTGCCTCTTCCTTTTCCTTGATGAACTTGCCATTTTTTGCCTGTCCCTCTCTATCTTTGTATCACGACTTTCCCTTTCCCTGCAAAGATTTTTTGCCAAATCTGATTATGATGATTATGAGATTTACATCGTAAATTAGAATAACATAGAAGAAATGCAAAACCAGAATTCAAATAATGAAGAAATGACTAGATGTAAAGAAGTTACTCGATAAAAGCCACATGATATGAAGATCTCGTCATTATGCATCACTTGTAGAGCATCTCGAGTGTTTTATATCACGACAACAAGACTCATCATCTGCTGTCGTTGTCTTGGGAGCTGTTTTCGTAACTGTGACGACGACGTCAGATGATAGCATCTTCTATTCGGGTATAAAAAATTCGAGAAGACTGTTTCTGATTTCTCTTCTAAAGGACTGTTTTTAGATCTTTTGGACGTTACCTTTTCTCCCAAGAGCTATTTTGTCATTTCTCGTCGATAATTATGACCGATGACAAGCTCTGTCATCCTGCTAATTTTGAGTGTTTCAGATGCCCCGTTCGGGGATTCTCGTCTTGTTCCTATGCTCGTTGCCTCGCGGCTGGTCAGCTTCCTCGAACATTCCTTGTGGAAAGGCCTTCCTGCCCTGCTAAAATGATTCACTCAACAAACCCGTCTCTTACGATGAGAATGATAGTAAGCCGTTTTATTGCCCATTGAACTTGATAAAAGTGAGAAGGATAAAAAATTTCGAAAGATTCAACTTTATCGTTATTTTTCATTCAGCTTCATAAGAAAAGTGAATGTTTAATTTTTATACGAATGTCCAATCTCCCATCGAAATATAAAGAAAAAGATCTAAGTTTTTAAAAATGACTTTTCAGACATAATAATTTCACACCGTATTCCCGACGGTCTATTTTACGTTGCCGCGAGAGAAGGCAAGCGGGAAAACGAACAGTTATTCGACTTTTCCGATCCGGGATATCAGTATTCTGGTAAAATATATCGCTTTTTTAAGAAAAAGAAAAAAACTTGCAGGTCATCCCGTCTCAACTAGCGTCAATCAGTACATTCGACTGCACAAGTCAGATAAGAAAGCCATGGACAGAAGTCGGGCTGCTTTCATTTCCTTGGCCATCACGAGGAGATTGACACAGTGAGATTTTTATTGGTTTTCGAAAATTGGGCGCATCTGAAAATTTCAGACTGGGACTTCGTGAGCGCGAACTGAGGTTCGGCGTGGCTTCAAGCCAGGTCACTCAAGCCATCGGGATCTGTCCCATTCCACACACTGAAAAGTGTCTCGCTACGAACTATCGGTAAGATTCTCTCTTCGAATGACTGTTTTCGAGTTTGTAAAGTAATTTTGCAACTTGAATACGCCACGACGGCTCGATATTACAAACATAATGTGAGAGTATTTTCCTACCCTCCCCTCGACTTGTGCGCACTATTTCGCCATATCACGTCTACACGATAAATCCTAATCTATAAAAGTTGATTTTTCTTTCTAAAAAATCCCAATTTGCAGATCGTTTTCCGGTCTCTGCAACAACGTCGGTCATCCAGAATGGGGCGCCAGCCACACGCCGTTTGGACGTCTTCTGAAGCCCGCTTACGGCGATGGTGTTTCTTCTATACGCCAGTCGAAGAACGAAGGTGCTTTGCCTGATGTTAGAAGTCTCTCGCTGGTTTTGTTCTACAATCAAGGAGAGGTAAGTAGGGTTCAAGGTTGTTAGAACATTCTGTCGTTTGAAATCACTAATCCCATAGTTTATGCTTTCCAAACTTCACTAATCCAAAAGCAAATTTAGAACCATGGAGATGTGACGACGTTGTTCGCGCACTGGATGCAGTTCGTGGCATCCGACTTGGCAAACATCGTGCCCTTCCAAGAAGCAGTGACGGATGTGCAATCCTATGCCCTTCCTTGCTGTAGAAAGGGCTTCTCCCACCCCGAGTGTGACGTCATCGACATTGGTGGGGGTGATCCGGACTACAGGAACAGAGTGCAGTGCATTCCGCATGTTAGGTATGTGTTATGATTTTTTGTTCGAATTCAGACTGAAGAGGAGAAAGTCAGTACTTGAAAAGACCTTTCGAGCATGACATATTCAAAATGGCCGATCATCATCATAGTTCGCTAAATGCTGTATTTTCAGAAGCATGATCGCTCCTCGAACTGACTGTGGTCTAGGTGCTAGAGAGCAGGTCAATCTTGCCTCTTCTTATCTTGATGGAAGCGCGGTTTACGGGTCGAACCAGGTTGATTTATCGTATTTTCAGAGATTCATTGCCTACTTCAGGACAGAGCGAAACAGTTGCGTACTTTCCGAAACGGATTACTGCGTACAGCGGGTGGAATTGGAGAACTGCCATACACTGATTTGAACGTGCCTTGTCAGGTAGTTTTTGAAGGAAGAATTGCTGTTTTCAAAGCTCCTAATTTTAGGCTTCTGATGGTCGCTGTGCAGTGTCTGGTTCGGATCAGGTCAACATTCTCCCTGGTGTCACTGCAATGCACACGGTCTTCATCAAGCACCACAATAAAATCGCACTTCAATTGAAGGTAAAATAATTTTCCAAATTCTTCCAATCTTTATGGAAACTTCATTTTTTCGCAACATTGAAAAGATATCATTAGTTCGTGTTTTTTTTTAAAAATGTTTCGCCTTGGTAAATAATCAAAAGTTATTTTCTTGTATTTATTTTTCATTTTCAGGAACTCAATCGACATTGGACCGACGAGAAATTATATGATGAGGCTAGGAAGATCGTGTCTGCTCAAATTCAGCACGTCACCTATAATGAATTCCTTCCGGTTCTTTTGGGACGAGACATCATTAAGTTTGTTTTTTCACTAATCTTTAGCCAAATTTTATATTTTACATTCAAAAGTTATGAAAAGTCTTTTATTTTTTTAGAAAATACGGCCTGTCACTCCACGCCTCAGGCTTCGATGCGGACTACGATATGAGTTTAGAGGGGACCGTGGCAAACGAATTCGCCACTACTTTCCCTTACGTTTGGTGGTCTTTGCTGCCTGCCGGCTCTATGTTCACCTCCTTCAACAACCCAAACAAACTCTACGAGTCACATGGAGTGCAGAATATCTTGAAGTTAGCTTTCTTTCAGTCATGACGAAATATATGGTTTCTTGAAAAATTCTGTCAGGTTTTGATTTTTCGTAAAACAAAAAAAATCTCGAACTTTCCAAGTAGCTGAACGAGTCTTTTTCAGAGAACTATTGGCGACTCTCATCGTTAAGCCTAATTTGAGAACGAATGAAGAGGTTCGGGGAAGATTCTTGAAGGATCATCAGGCAAACAATTCTGGATTTCCTTCGAAAATAAATGATTTTTAGGAGTTTGGTTTGGATTTAATGGCGATTGCTTTGAAGCAGGGCAGAGACCACGGAATTCCTGGGTACACGACTGTCAGAGCACTTTGCGGATTAGGAAAGGTGGAGTTAATATTGTAAAGAAATTGTTCTTTTTTATTTGAAATATACTCTTGTTATCAAACGAGATTTTCTTTCTAAACAATTTATCAATTTTCTGAAACACTCAATAGATTGATTTGTGAGCCATCAAAGTCTGCATGATCATAAGATCGTCTTCTTTAGCAGGTGTTACGTAATAGCTGAAACTTGTCATATTTATTTGAGGATTCAATTTCAACTTTCAGATCCACTCATTCCGCGATCTGCGAGAAGTGTTCCTTCCTGAAATCCAAACCGACAAATTCGCCTCTGTGTATTTCACTGTGGAAGACGTCGATTTGCTGATTGGTCTCCTGGCTGAAAAGCCTTTGAAGGGATCTCTCTTTGGACCGACATTCACTTGCATCGCTGCCAGACAATTCCAAAGAGTAGGCATTTTCTTTCGAAGCGAAATTTAACCCTGTTTCGTTTTTGCCAACTTTGCAAATGGTTTTCAATGAAAGATACTACTTTCCACTTTTAGACGAGAAGAGGCGATCGTTTCTGGTACGAAAACTACTTCGCGGAATCTGGTTTCACAGAGCTGCAACTCAGCGAAATCAGGAAAACTTCTCTAAGTCAGGTAGGAAAGTTTCTAAAACTTCTCAGATTCCTTCTTTGAACACTTTGGAAGCTCATCCAGTTCGGAAGCGAAATTGTTGCAATAAGAAAGAGATGGAAAGCTGAAAGAACTCTCCGAGTATTTTTCTTTTAAAAATTTCCTCCAGATAATCTGCTCGAATGTGGACATCCGTCGTCTGCAGACGAACGTATTCATGAAGGAGGACATATTCGAGAACATGCCCATTTCCTGCAACTCCTCCGTCTTCGAACCAATCAACCTGGAGGAGTGGAGAGACGCAGAGGGCAGACCCACTTTCCCTGTCAGGGAGGAAACCATCGAAAAGGTAGGTTTCTAATTTTCCCAAGATTCAATTATTTGAAATTTTAGGTTATCAAACTAGCAGTTCATAATCTGAAGGATCAACAGAAACGGGAATCGTCGAATATCAAGAGAAGTGAGATTTTAGGTTTTTTTTTCTTAAAGAGATGATATGAATTATTCTCAACCATTGGATAAAAACCGTTGAAAAAAGATGTCCTACCATGACTCTCTCTCTCTAAAATGATATGAAATTAAACCAAAAAAATGCAAATCGACAAAGAAAATCAAAATAGAACGTTTAAAATTTCAATTTGCAGATCAGCGGTCCTTTCGTGAAGGTGATCCGCTATTTGCTTACTCTAACATGATGCGCGCCAAGCCAGGAGCAAAACAAGTGTCACATATCTCCGAAGTCCTTCTTGAGACCACAAAACTGCTCATCAAGGGGTGAGCACTCTCTATTTTTTCAGCATAATTGTACTATAATCAAGCAGTTGAGCTGATATTCTTGTCCCCCTAGAATATATCCATTTTTTGAGGCATATCTAAATGTTGATACTACGAATTTCTATGAAATAATGGGAATTTTTAGTGAATCCTTATCAGAAGACGAGAAACTACCTAATTTGGACATTTCCACTCTGCAAAAAATCCTGCCTGAAGTCGATGTTTCCAAATTCGTCAACAACTTCACCGCTCTACTTTCGGATGATCATAGGGTACGGTATTTCCATGAATATATTTTGCTTCAATTTTGTATTTTAGGCGACTCTAGAAGAGTGCTATCCAAGAATGTTGCCTTGCGATCACACTACTCGGTAAAGCTTGATTAATTTGGTCAAGTATTCAAGCAGTATAACAGGATAAAGAATAAGAAATAGGAACCGGCTATGACATAACGCGATTATTTTTATCCTATTATGGAAACCACTTGATGAAAAACAAGGATTTTGCAAATAAACATGAGGAAATTTTAGATACCGTTCTTACAATGGATGGTGCAATAATCTGAAGTATCCACAATACGGCAACTCCTTCTCTCCATTGCGCCATTTACTGCCCCCTGTTTATGACGACGGATTTGATGCTCCTAGAATTAAGGCCGTCAGTGGAAAATTGCTACCAAATCCGAGAAGGGTACAGCATTTTTAGGCAACTTGTAGAAGTAGTGTACGAAAGCGTATTCCTAGCTTATCCTATCCATAGAAATCAGCTATTCAAGCTTAGTAACTTCATCATTGAAGATTTTTTGTTGTACACTCACTAAAATGCAAATTATTTACCACTTCCCCAAATAGAAGACGCTCTTCAAAAGTGCAAGAATTTTCAGATCTCCAATGTGGTGTGTGAGGACCGTAACATCTCGCACATCAAATACACGCACATGGTGATGCAATTCGGACAGCTGCTCGATCACGAACTCACTCATTCTCCCGTTCATAGAGGGCCCAACGATGAGATTTTGAATTGCACCAGGTTTGTTGTGAAATGTGATTATTATCAGATTTTTCGTTGTTATTTCAGATGCGATTCGCAAGAGACTATTTCCGTCCATTGCATGCCCATTAGAGTTGAGTCCGACGATCCATTCTTCCCAACTCACAACCCTGATGGGGAGCCGAGGTTTGCATAAATTAAGAAAAAAAACATCTATTTTTCAATTTTCAGATGCTTACCATTCGCTCGCTCCCTATTAGGTCAACTCAACCTGGGATATCGTAGTCAGTTGAATCAAGTAGTTTTCCCCGTGTTTTTTTTCTCAAAAGAATAATTTTCAGCTTACCGCCTACATTGATGGTTCGGTACTTTATGGCTCAACTCCTTGTGAAGCTAAAGCCCTTCGACTTTTCACAAGAGGACTTTTGAATTTCACCGACTTTGGTATTTTTGAGCCTGGCTTCATTTTCATTATTTTGCATTGTCAGGACACGGTCATATGATGTTGCCCCAAGGCGATCAAGAAAAGGACTGCCGATCTAAGGGCGATAATATGCCTTGTTTCGTCGCTGGGGATGAGAGGTAAAATTACATTTGGAAAAATTGGTCCTTACTCTTTCTATACGCATGTGAAGATCTAAAAGTTTTCGTTTATTTCAGAAACTCCCACCAGCCAGGTCTAACCGTGATGCACACTTTCATGGTCCGAGAGCACAATCGAATCGCCATGCACTTATCTGCTCTGAACCCACATTGGAACGATGACACTGTTTTCCAGGTAAAATCTTCTTTGACAAAAAAAAAGAAATAAAAATTCTAGGAGTCCCGCCGAATTGTAGTCGGTGAACTGCAGCACATTGTTTTCTCCGAATTCCTGCCCAAATTGATCGGATGGGACTTGCTCAACAAAATGGATCTCGTACCGAAGAAGGTCGGCTATTATACCGGTGAGTTGCGCGTTGTGAAAATCTTTTTCAGAATCACATAGTTATTTCCACATTTCAGGCTATGACGCGACCTGCGATGCTTCGATTTCTCAGCCTTTCGCAACGGCCGCGTTCCGTTTCGGCCACACGCTCATTCGAAGAATGTTCCCGAGAATGAATGCCGATTATAGGTCGATTTAAAGAAATGTTTAGGTCTATTAATAATTTGTTTTTTAGAAACATGTCAGAGCCCGTCGATTTGGCACAACACTTCGGTCACGTTGGACCTCTGTACGAACAGGAGAAAGGAGGTATCTAATAGCGAATTTCTTTCAGAGCAACAGCTGAATTTTACTCGTGGTTCAAAACTTGAGCTATGAAATTTTGTTAAAACTTATTTAAACTGAAAAAGAGTTGGCAAATTCGAGCATCTCTTTCTATAATAGGATTTACCTTTCCGAACCAAATTTGGCGCAATTTCCAGGTCTGGACGCGATGTTGATGGGACTGTTGGGCACTCCCTCGATGGCCTTCGACAGACACATCACCACGGCAGTCAGGAATCATCTCTTCATGCGACGAGGCGAACGCACCAGTGGAATGGATTTGGTTGGTAAGCAATATCTTTCACTTAATTATTACGCTATTACGTAGAACGGTGAATTTTTCTAAACTAGTGATTCATGCATCTTTTCTTTTTCCCAAAAATTATAATTTTCAAAAACACAATCTCAATATCAATTTCAACTTTCCGAGGTTTTCCTAGATATGGGAAACTTGTTATTATTCAAATCTTTTAATTTTTAAATTTCAGTCTTAAACATTTTGCGAGCCCGAGATCATGGCGTGCAGCCCTACAATGATTTGCGAGAATTCTGCGGTCTGAAGCGAGCAAAGACTTTCTCGGATCTGAAAGTAGTGTTTTCAGCTTTTGAAGAATTAAATAACTTTTCTTCTCGCGTCGTTTTTATCATTTACCAGCTATGAATTAGAAAATTCAACAAATCTTAGAGATTTATTTTCAGTCCGAAATGGATCAGGAATCGATCGATGCGTTGGAGAGCGTGTATGAATCTGTGGATGACATCGACCTGTTCCCCGGACTGGTCAGTGAAAGGCCTAGGAAGGGAGCTCTGGTAACTTCTCTACATGCTTCAAAAAATGAACAATCTGAACATTCCTCGATTTGAGCCTACACTTTCACTACATAATAATTTATCATGTTTCGATATGACGATATTTCCAAATGACCGAAAATTTAGCTCGGCACCACAATGTCCTGCATTTTGGCAGAACAATTTGGACGACTCAAAAGATGTGACAGATTTTACTATGAAAATGATAATACTGCAGCTAGATTTACACCAGGTAAAAAGTTAGAAAGTTGAAGAAGAATCGGGAATTTAGCGCAACTTGCCGAAATTCGAAAAGTCTCTTTGGCGTCGATATTCTGTGCCAATAGCAAGCACATCAAAACGATTCAACCTCACGTCTTCGACATTCCAGATGATCTGATGTAAGATTTAAAACAAACAATTATTCTGAATGCAAGTGATTTGTTCTACAACGTAATACTTTTGGCATCTTTCTATTTGAAGATATGTTGTGCTCGCTTCAGAAGAACAAATAATCACTGCCATTCGTTCATTTCTTCTATTTTAAAAGTTTAGGAACGCTCAAGTTCCATGTGCGGATGTTCCACAAATCGATTTATCCCATTGGAAGGAGCGAAGTTAGATTTCTTACTATTTCTTTGAAAATTCAAAAATTTAAGAAAATTGCGATATGAACGGTCGACCGATTCACTTGGGCGAATCGACGCACATGACGCCCTGCGTGACATGCACTTGCACTTCAGAAGGGGTACTGTAATCAGGAAAATATGCTCCGCTTCAAAAATATCTCTAAACTATCTTCTTGTAATGCACACACTATTTTCATAGCAATTTCACGAGTGATGAGAAGAGTTGTCAGGGAATGTGTGATCGCAAAATTATTATGTGTGTATGGAAAGGGGTTGTTAGATCAAAACGAGAACAACCTGCTCTATCCTTACGTTATAATTTGAACGATGTGCGCGTTTTAACAAGTCTCAAAACAACCCATTTTCAACAAAAAAAAAACATCTAAATTTTTAGGTCGTATGCAACCCGAAGAAAGTAGATAGTTGTGAAAAATTGACCCACAAATATCTGCTCTCCGATATTACAAAGGTAATTAGCATTAGTTGTTTAGTTAATTGACTAATCATCGTTAATTAGGACACCTCATGCCTCATTCAGTGCTCGGACTTAATGAAAAGACGTGTATAACTCATCTCTGCCAAGATAACTGCTACTTTCCAGGAGAAACTTCGAAAAGTGTCTTTCGAACTATAATTTATTCTTTCATCATATTTATTCTCTAGTGCAATGTACAAATAAATCGAATAGAATTTTCCAACTTCGAAATGACATAATAATAATAATATCTCTTGAGCTAATAATTTTTACATTTACAGACCCGCTTTTCATTCATCTAATATCTAATACTTGTAAGTTTGAAGGCCAGAATATTCGATGAAAAGTTTTGATTTATCGACGACTTGTGCTTCCATAGCCTAAACAGGATTCATTGAAGCGATAGTTTTAGATTTTGAAAGATTTCTATCGTATCAAATTTCCACTATTTTCTTCAAAAATCTTCCAGAATCATGCATTTTCGAAACTTATTTATTTTTTTCAAGAAATATAAAACTTCAACATACCGGTGCTCTCTCTCATTCCACTCGTGCTGGGTCTATCCGCGTGACTCGACGAAAATCCAGTATCATCATCGAATCGAGTATTTCTCTGCCTGAATTTTGAAAAATAACGAGAATGACTAGAAATAAAAAAAAACCTTGTTTCTCCTGCCGTGGCTCTTCCAGCGAAATATCCACCCAACGCACCGAGGCCCGCACCTGTCCAGAATCCTCCCAGACCCTGGCCTTGACCTGCATTTTCTCGCTGATTTCGGAAACCGGCTCCAAAGCCCATCGTCGAATCCGGATAACTGAAAATATTCATAACACATAGAGAGCGCAAATGATTTCTCAGATTCGATTTTGGTGGAGTTTAAAAGCTACTAATAATGTGTCATGGGACCTTTCAAATACGCAAATCAGAAAGAAGTTTTCGACTTGGTCCGGTCTAAACCCCCCTAATTAACTCTATAATTGTTCTGGCAATTTTTGTGCTTTTTCAAAGTTCCGTCATTTCTCAGTTGCCCTAATTTTGCTCACGAAAAGATCTTTTTAGTCGCGTTTCTCTTCGCGTGCCACGCTTTTACGTGTTCGTGAATTTTCGTGAGTAAAGTATAAACGCGTCCTATATAAACATATCGCAACAAGTACAGTAACCAATTTCTTCGCAGAAATTATTCAACAGATTAATGAAACGTGTTCGAAATACGCTACCTGGTTTTGGCTCCAAAAGTATCGTCATAACTTGGAGGCGGGCCTCTAGGAGGGCTTGGGCCAGTATCGGGTCCAGAGCCAGGCCATCCACCACCGTATGGACCTGCAATTTATTTTTATGATGATACTCATTATTTTTATTAGGAAAGTATCCAAATTTGACCTCGATTTCCTCCGATGTCTCCCCCTCTAGAAGGATCCCCTACGCATGTGATGTAGAGGATGTAGGCGACAAACAGAATCACTACGACCGTAGCGATGAAATTCAGCCATCCGCCATCTCTGAAATGAAAGACGGTTAGAGAAAACTGATATACAGATATGCGCTGGTTCGAATTGTTATTATGATTTCGAAAGTTTGAAATCTCGGTTATGTTTGACCGTCTAAATTCCGTTAACATGTCACGAGTAAATTGTGAATTCTACTTTGATTTTCTTTTTTGCATAATAGGAATGTTGTCAGACAGCTCAGAATTACAATCAATTTTGGAAAAAATGATTACTTGGATTTTGTGTCGACCCAACTTCCACCACTACCCGATTTCCCAGCTCCAGAACGATATTCGAGGTCGTATTCCAGGCCGCAGGAGCCCTTCAGAATGTACGGGTCCTCAGCATAGTTGTAGCCTTCACAGCTAACGGTTATCTGAAACTTTTCAATGTAATTTTCAGAATGCTCATAAATTTCAACTGAATTTGGAATGTCGTTTTACGGAGCATCCATTTTTATCAAAGAGAACGAATAATCTATTTTATGGATATATGAAATCCCTTGAAAGCATGTCTAAAACAATTCTTTTCAGAAACGAATTTTGTCATTGATAAAGCAAAATTTGACTAGCTTCTTTGCTGATAAGCTATTCTTATTGTTAGAAGTTTGCCACAAATTTATCCTAACAATAGCCTACCTTTCCGAACTCGAGATCACTAGGCATTTCGGCGGTGCATTTCCACTGGACATCGGAGCCGTCGAATCCCTGATTGGTGCACTGCACGATCTTCGGCTCGAATTTTCCACGGGCAGCGCCGCCCACGCAGCGAATTTGCGGAACGGGGGATGACCGGCGGCCTAAATATTATTACCATTTTTTAATTCTTGAATACCGTATTAATTTTGTTTAAATTTCTGCTATGATTTTTTAAATCAATTTCACAAATCTACCTGTGGTCATCTGTCCTTTGTACAGCGTCAAAGCCGTCACATCTTTCAGCAGGACTTTTTCGTTGGCTGCTTCTGAAGTTAATTAGGGTAATTAAAAGACGATTAGGGCAGATTAGTCATGAACCACCTGATATTGAGAATATCCAGAGGGCCAGTAGAATCGCTCTGACGAGGATCCCCATCTTGAAGATGTCAAATTCAGATTTTTTTCCTTTTTTTATAAATCTGAAAAATTAAATAAAAAAGGTACGAAAGTGTATAAAATTGTGGCGAGCGATATATAAGACGGTGAAAACAAAAAGAGCGAGAGGAAAAGAGAAAGATCAGGTTATGCAGAGTCATAGGCTACGTCGCCTTAGCAGAGCGTAATTTCTCGCCATGCACGTTACGAAATCTCGATAGATGATGAACGGACATATGAAATTTGAACAATTCAGAATAGTGAAATGCTAACTTTGGTAAAACAAATAAAAAAATAAGAAAAATGAAATTTCCATTGTCGATAGCGCGCATTTGCATTTTGCAGTGTCCGTGTTTCATTTGAACTCGATTTTCATTTTCGGCAATTTCCCATTTTTGCTCATTCTTTTCGCTTTTTCATTATCTTTCCTGATTCAGAGACTGGATGACATCGCTGGAGAAGCAGTTGGAGAGTCTGAGGACTGCCACAGCACGGCAGCTGACTGTCGAGAGGAAGCATGTCTCGATTCTGTTCGACCAGAGGGAAGCTGCCTCGCACGACAGAGAAACCATCTACAAAATCGGTAAACTTGCCGCAAAAATATGCGGTTTTTTTTTAAGAAAAACGAAATAAAGAAATTTCGACAATTAAAAAAAAATTAAACAAAATAAGAATAGTTTTGAAATTTTTCAAAAAGAAAAAATAATTCAGGCTGCACCGGTCTGGAGCATCTCCGGAAAATCGACAGTGCGGTGTTTGATGGACCCAATCGACTGTTCGACGAGTCCGCCCTCAACTTGAACAGGTCCATGCTCACCAAAGAGGAGAACGAACAGCTGGACGGGGAAATCTGCCGCTTTCTATTCCTGGTGGCCCCCTATCTTCAGCATTTCGCTTGTCAGCAAACGCTCGAGTGGCTCATCTACAGATTCCAGGTGCCTGAAAAATAAGTCTTATTTGAAACGAAACGAACATTCAGAAAAATCTTATACAAAGTAGTTTGAACCGAATGTCTATCGAATTTCTGCCTATTCAAAAAATGAAAAATCGTTAACTTCCAGATCCACGCCTACAACGCGGAATCCCTGATGCTGTCCCTGCTGCCTTTCCACGAGACGAACGTGTTCGGCCGGATTCTCTCAGTGCTCGACTTCCAATTCGACTCTTCCAAAGAGTGGTCCTTCCTCAAACCTTACGCCAGGAAACGCAGCCCCGTCCCGTTCAATGCGGTCAGTATTTTTTCTTATTTTTGAAGGAAACATTCTTTTCAGCTGATCAAGTCGAATCCAGCCGCGGTGAAATCGCTGATAAACAAATTCTTCGACCACATTCAATTTGGAATTGAAGTATAATTTATTTCATGATGCATTTTTATTTGATTCTTTCTTCTAGACAACAGACCAGTCGTTCATGGAAGTGAAGGCGAGCATTCTGTTCACGTTCTACGCCAAACTGGTGTGCGGTCTGCTGGACTCGAAGAAACTCGACGACGCGCTGCTTTCCAGAATCGTGCCGCTCATTGCTAATGGAATCAAGTAAATTCTCCACTTTTGTAACGGTTATAGAATTTTCCCTAAGCAACGCTATTTCATTCGTAAATTCACTGGCTTTAACAAATACATGACAGCACTTAAAGAGATCCCATCTTCCCCGTCGAAAAAAGTGGGATTTATTTAGGCGCTGCCCAAATACATTGGGTAGCCGGTGGATTGAGTTGGCTTCACAAGTAGAAAACTTGTATAACTTGAAAACCATCCCCTTTCTAGAAAGGAGAATAATTACTTTTGAGAGTTGCCAATTGTCGTAATCCATCATGCTTTCCAGAAGCAGTGTTCGCTCCCTGCGCCTGGCCTCGTTCATGATCGTGTGCCAACTCGTCTGCAATGCGACACTCGCTCAGCCTGTCATCTCCTCCATCCTCAAAATCCTTATCATGGTAGGAATCTTTCTTAAAGCTATTTCTTTTTATCAATGTTGTAAATTATTTCAGAAAACCAAATTGGAGACGATTCCTGAAACAGTCTCAATGATGGCGATCGTTTGTCAGAGGCAAAAAGTTCCGGAAATTTCCAGAAAGTTCGTCGTCTTCCTTTCTTCTGCAAAGAACAGTGACTTTTCAGAGCCATTCTGAAACTGTTGCGTCGAGAAGAGTTGGATCAGATCTGGGAGCGAATCAGAGACCACAATGCCAAGACTGAGCTCAGCAAACTGCTCGATCCGCTCTGGGAGACGCTCTTCAGAATTGCCGCTGAAAATGGTTTTTTTTTTTTTAAAAAATATCCATAAAACATTTTTCTTTAGTTCTATTTTGAATGATTTTTAGAAGATTTGTGAAGTCAATTATTTTCAGGAGATGATTCCGTCAAGGCAATCAACGCGATTTGCGTGACCGCGGACGCCTCTGCAATTAGCTCGAAATCCGCTTCCGCGTTTTTCAAGCGACTCTTCGAGTTCTCCGAACAGGGCCAATTCTGCGAGGAGGAGAACTTCAAATCTACCACATATTCGCTGGCTGTCAGGTAGAATTCCTAAATTTTATTCTTTAGAAAAGTTTTTTTTCTGAATGTTAAAACTTTAAACTTGCAGATTTTCTGATGAATACATGAGTGTGGTGTCGGAGTGCAGAAAATCGAATCCGAGCTTGGTGGCCTCTGTCATCGAGAAATACGGACTCACTCAACTCACTGTGGTAAGTTTTCTTCATAAAAAAATCTCCACTCGGGAATTTGACTGAAAACATTCTCCTGGAAAAGGGCAAGAAGTGGTCTTTTTCAAAAAAAAAAAAAAACATTTTCCAGACGAACAGCGATTCGTGGCTGAAGAAGAAGCGCAAACGCACTCGCAGTTCGCAGTCAGAGACGAGCGTGACGAATGTCGAAGTGGCTCAAGTGGTTAGGCACTTGGAATACAGATTTTGGCAGAGATAGTGAATTCAGGATAAGTCGGCAACAGAAAAGGCGCAGGAAATGGCGGAGTCTTCGGAGTTCGCGAAAAGAAAATCGTTTTCTGGCGATCCGATGAAGAAGTGCGTTGAGTGGATGAAAAAGGCTGATTGGGAAAATGTGAGATTTTAACAACAAAAAAAATATATATCTAGTTTTGAAAGATATTTTTAATTCAGGTTGAATGGGCGTTGACCGAGATGGGTTCTCGTCGCGACTACTTCCAGAAGAAACCGGACGACGACGTTGAAGACTTCGTCAAAATGCTCGTCCAACTCGTCGTCGAGAACCCGTCCGATATTTCCAGAAGTCAAGCGGCAGGCGCTATTGCCAGGGTAAATTTTCAGATGCCACAATCCTCATCTTTTAAGAAATGGACTCATTGGACAAATTCGATTTCATCAAAGCCAAATTGTCTCATTTTCAGGCTCCATTGAGTGAGAAATTCCTCTATTTTCTCCTGGACACTCAGGATGACGAGTCAAAACCACCCAGCATCAAGAAATTACGATCCGGAAGGTCGTTTTCTGCTAAAAAGGCAAGATTTTGAAGGAAAATGCTTATTTTATTTCCTCAACCTTCAGCCTGAGGCCGAAAAGGAGCCCGAATCTGAAAGTTTCAAATCGAAGCGAATGGAATTCGCACTCGATTGGCTACTGTTGCGGGATGAATTGCCTGCCAGCAGGAGGATTTTCAACCAACTCTTCGAAATCATGAACAGGTCATTTTTAGATTTTCAAAAAAAAAAGTATGCATTCATTTTTTAGAAATTATCGAGAATTTAAAAAAGATTTTCTTAAATCATATTCTCCAGGAGTTTTAAAAGTGGCGATATTTCAGAATTTCTGAATCGGCTCAAGTCAACACCCATCTTCAACAAAGTATCGTGCAAGTACTCATCAAGATGATTCGAAATTCGGGTAAAATGAGGATCTTTATCGTTTTCAAAAAGAATTTGAATTTGAGGATCGTACAAAGTGACAGAAGGCGATCTGCAGCTGGATGGCATCGTGGAGGCGATGCGGTCGACGCACAACCATCTACTGTTGAGGAACTGCCTCCAACTCCTCACTGCCGCTGTCAAAGTCGCTCCGGTTTGTTTTTCTTCGTATGTTTCAAGAAGGCATTCAAAGCGGTGAAATCTAGCAATACTAATAACGAGTCGAGGAAGCGTGCGACCAAGGCTCCAATACAAACCATTATAAATCCAATTTCAAAATAATCACAAATACAAGCAACGAAAACAAAACAAACAATAAACAACAGCCGTTCCCTCACTTATCATCTTTGATAATGACCAATTCATCTGTCAAACTGCCTTTTATGCATTTTCAATTCAAAACTAATTTGTTAATTTCGTAACGAAAATAATCAGTTTATACCACAAATTAGTCTATTATCATTGCGAAACCGGTCTAATTTTTACGTTGCATATCTCCATCAAATTATCTAATGCTGAAAACCGCATCCCGATCCGATAATCACATCGTCAGATCTCAAAATTCATAGACAAAAACAACAAAAATACTAACTGCTTAGATTTAGATATTGTAATAAATTGTTTTAAGGAAAGGTTTTAAACTAGAGGAAATGTTAAAAATGATTATATTCCTTCAGGCCTCGGTGACGAGCCATGTGATGTCGGTGTTTACATTCATGGGGTCGGGTCTGCTGAAGAGAGACAACGAACTCACTCTTTCCATCATCGAGCAGACCGTTTCTGCTCTTTTCGAAGCACTTCAAGCTGGACCGAAGGTAAATTTACGATTTTTAATTTAAAATTTGATCTATTATATAATTATAATTTTATTTTCAACTTTTGTTATTTATAAGTGGTTAGTTTTAAGGCTTACGAGTTATCGAAAGTTTCTATATGAAATTTGAAATGCATATTTTCTGAATCACATCCAAAGAGTTAACAAGAAAATGAACAATTTGCAGGACTCTCTCCGAACTCGTCTGATTTCCGTGTGCCGAATCTTCGCGAAATCGGCCTTCGACATCCCGCCGCATCGCCGTCCTCGAATCGGTGCCTCCATCGCACAGACCGTCCCTCTCGAGCACATTCCAACGCTCATCGAGGTTTTCCTGGAATGGTGGGATTTTTAAAACTTTCTTCTTCTTCTTCTTCTCTCTGATTAATCTTTATAAATCCCTATTCTTATTCCCCATTTTTACAAGGAATAGAGAAAGCCTCGTTCACTTTTAGTTTTGTTCGAGTTTCCAAAAATGTTGCTATTTGTTGTGTATCTGAATCTCAAAGAATAAGCCAAGTTTATTTTTCAAAAAAAAGACAAACATATTCAGTTTCTGTGCCCAGTGGCAGAAGACTTGCTCCGCGTCAGAACTCGGTGGGAGGAGAACGGGGCCGATAGCTCTGGACAACGTGCAGGATGCCTACGAGGACATTTGCATGGCGATGACCGCCCCCTTCCCTGCCACAACCCAATTGGCCACCTGCTTGGAGCTCATCCAATTTGCCGTCCAGCTCGGAACCGATTCAAATGATGCAAAGAGGGTGCCTCAGAATGTCACCGATATTTTTGACAAGTAAATATTTCTCTGTGTGTTTTTTTTTCAATTATTTTTCTTGCAGGTCAAAATATTCCCTCCCGAAATTGCGTCATTTCCGTTTCGTTCTTATCGGAATTGCAACGAAAACTCTTCAGTCGAAACAGCTCTACGACAAGGTAATCTCTTTGCAAAGGAAGCCTTCTTGAAAATGAAAACGATCGTTTCTGTATTTTTGAAAATAATAAGAACATTTGCTGAAGCAAACGGAATGATTTCATAACTTTCAGCTCTCTTCTGTGGACGACGATGAATTGCTGGCGGAAATCGAGCCCATCGGGCTGAATCTGGTGAGGGCCTGCGTAGATTTGGACGAGATGATCGAGCGGGGCAACGTGGCTGTCAGCCAGGAGGACGCAGCCACGAAGAGATATTGGGTCGCCATGAGTGTCAAGGCTGAAACGCTTGCTGAGAGGGTAAGTCTGCTGATAATTCAACTATTGTCAGAATTCGATGAACAGGAGTTTCAAACCCTGCAAAGAGAAATGCGCATCTTTAAACCTTTCAAGGAAGAATATTCTCTTTCCTCTTTATGAAATGTGTGGTTCATATCTGCATTTTTATAATCATCAGACACAAAAGAAGTAGAATGCCGTTCATTAGTCCTTCAACAAAACGAATTAATGTTTTTAGATCCGCCATCTTCTGCCAGGAGGCGTCGCTGCGAGACTCGTTGCCAGAATTTTGAAGCAAGACGATGTCAATTTGAAGATGAGAGAAAAGGCTAGTTTTTGACGAATTTACACCTGACTGATAACATATATCACTTTTAGCGTGATGGAAACTTGATGAAAAGTCAAACTTATTCAAAATATGAACTTTCTTCAGGCTCTTCAACTGGCGAATGTGAAACTGATGCAGGACGGATATCTGTACAAGAACAGCTCTGTGAACGAGAAGGAACTCATCGAGTTGGCCACTGTCCTCAATCAGTGGATCAAACCATCCAGGGGCGATAAAGATAAGGTCAGATTTTTCAATTCTATATTATCGATTGAACATTTAAAAATCTGTCGCTCCCCAATAGCATACTATTACAAACAAATTGATTATCTCAAAGCGTTTTTTATCCCCGCATTTATAAAATTGCAACCGCATCTAAATCTCATTGCTTACACCTTCCAAATCTTCCTATTTTGGAAGAGAAGATCTTGAAAGAAAATCAAATAGGAATTTCAACAAGTTGAATATTTATACAGTTTCAGATAATCCTGTGCCAAAGCGCTGCGTTCTCTTTGAAACTGATAGCCAAGCGACTGCCGGCTCAGGGCGAATCCACAGTTCTGTCTGAAGCCGTTCAGAAATGCTTCGATACGGTTTCTGAATACAAAACGCTGGATAACTACTTGGTTGCCAACATGCTTCTGCTCGCTGGAGAATTGATAAGGTAAGGTGGTGTATTTTGTATGATTTTTGTGGATAAAGGAGTCATGAAAGCAAGTTGAGAATAGAGAGAAAATAGCTTGCTCAACTCCTTTGTTTACAGCTTATTATCTTGAAATACGTAATTTCTATTTGTATGGAGACCTTTAGATCTCACAACATGAAATCGACGATGATGCTCACTTTGCCTCTAATCGACATCTGCCTGGCTATCATTGCCGAATGTATCACTCTGCAGAAGGTTTGAGGATTTGCCATATCTGAAAGGAATTCTAAAAATGTCATTTTGCAAAACTGGAATTTCAGGAAGCGATGCGAGAAGAGCTGAAGACCGGAAAACGTGAGAGAATCCGCCAACAATCGCTGGTCGGAAGAAAATTGAGTGCTGATAATTTGCTGGTAATCTTTTACTTTATTTTTTAGTATGGCTCTTTTTGGAATTAACGGAAATTTTTGTATGAAAATAATGAAGGTTTCTCGAAGCTTACCCTATTCAGTTTTGCGCCCTGACTTGTGTGCAACGAATTTTGGACCGCTATGGAGCCTTCGTCATCGACAAATACGCCGCGATTATCGTTGCCTATTGCAGGGCTGCTGCTAAGTAAAATTTTCAAATTTAACAGTCAAGAAAGCTAAAAATTCCAGACTCAACGACCACTTGCGAGGGGATCAGTCTGTCTATAGCAGTGGGTACAGTTTGGCCGACAGTCAGTCGAGTGGGGGCCTAAATAAACCTAATGCTATCATGAGGTTGGGATTTTTCATCATTTTAAAGAAATATATTTATCTTTTTCCAGACTGAACCTGATCCGAAAATCCCTTCTGACAGTCGAGTTTCGCGTCATCTTTCCGCATTTCATCCAAGCTGTCGGTCAACTCAAAGACGAAGAGGTTAGTTTTTCTTTTCGTAATTTCAATATGTTTCAAGAATCCACTTATGTTAGTTGTTCATAGCCTTTCATTGCTAATGGTTTTTGGTGAATAATCCTAAACTCAAAACATATTCTGTTTTCTTCAGAAGCCCTTCTGTTGTCTGTTCAACCTGCTTGGCAGCTATTTCACCCCGATCAACAAGAACTACGCAATGCAGCTCAAGGACAAACTCGCCAATGACGTCTTCCTGCCTGCGATGGCTTACTACAGGGTCAAGGAGAGAAATCCTGGCAATTTGGAGTGCATCGCCCATGTGGAAACGTCGATTTTCGCTGCATTCAACTCACTTGCTGAAATTTTGACTGGTCAGTTTGAGTTCCTTCTTTCTATACTCGAGTTGAAACTTCAGAGCAGCAAATCCGTCCCCTCGTGCAAAACATCATCAGATGGGCCGAGTCGGAACTCGATTTGAATGTCACGCCGAGAACAAAGATCGCCACGCTCTTCCACTTTGCTAACAGGTAGGCATTTTGAAAGAAATGAATTATGGAAAAGTCAATATTTAAAAATATATGTTTCAGTTTCTACAACTCGTTCCAATCCCTGGCTCTGCCCTTCTTTGGCAAATTGATCGAGTTGGTCTCCAAAGTGCTGACTGCCTGCAACTATTCCATCACCACTGGTATTTTGTTCGAATTAGGAACGTTTGAAAAACATGAAGTTTCAGATTCGAGCAAGTTGCTGATTTACGGAAAGAAGGATTCGATCGAGGCTCTGGAAGCAGATTTCCTCATTCGAAATGTCATCGATTTCGTCAGAAAATGCGCTCAACACAAGGACTTCATGACACAGTCAGTTTTTTTTACTTCAAGAAAACTGATTTTTAAAAAATTTCTGGCATGGAAAAATTGACCTTTTAAAATGTCCTTGTTCTTATACATGTGCTGAAACATATCAGATATTAAACATTTGATTATTTGAGATTTTTTTGAAGTCAAAAGTAAAATTACTCATTTTCTTAGATAAATTTGAGCCAGGAAATTTTTAAACGTATTTTTTTTCAGTGAGCGAGCCGAAATGGTGATGGACTCGCTGGTGGCTGAGTTGGAGAACACGAAGCTGGCCGGCCACGAGCAGAGATGCGTCGATCACCTCACAGGTGTGAAAAGACGTTTCTAAATGAGTTACAACTTAAAATAACTAATATATTTGTGTGGGGTTATTTTTTACACGAATGCCCAGATTTGTAACAAAGTTTAGTAAAACCATCTTGTCATGTTTTGCTAAATTTTGGAAAACTAGCACTAAAAATCACCAATCTCACAACAATTTTAACCCCAGTATTAACTTCAAATTTTGCGACAGAAGAGAACTTTGAAAAATTCCAGAAGCACTGTACCGAGTGGCTGATGCAGACGCGGACATCTTCCCCGAAATGCTTAACAAGATAATGATGAAGACCAGGGACAACAGACCTAAGGTTCGTTATTTGTTGCTTTTAAAATAGAATTTGCTGAAACTCTAAAATAGGCTTCAAAAATATCATTTCAAGGAGGATATTCATTTCATTCAGTTCTCTACGCCTCTATTATTTCAGTTTAAAATTACAAAAGGTAATATTTCAGATTCGTTACCGCACCCTGCTCGTGATGGAGGTGCTGTTCGACAAGATCGGCGACGGCATTCAGCCCTTCCTCCCCAATGTGCTACCCTTCATCAGCGAGCTGTTGGAAGGTCGGTTTTCAACTCAAAAGTTTTTGAACAAAATCAAAATTTCGAATTCTTGCCACGCTGTTACCCATTTTCCTCCAATTCATTCAACGCTTGAAAGAGAGGGAGTCCACCTTCCACGCCTTGGCTCTACTCTTCTTCTTCCCTTTTGCCTTCAGTAGCGGGGAAGAAATAGAAGGGAAAAAAGAGGAGCACGTAAAATTGTGTGCGAGAAAGAGCTCTTACTATTTCGCACACCGGCATTTTTGGAAAGAGAAATAGAGGTGCTTACATATGTTTCAAAGTATCTTTAAAAAAAGATTTTGATTGGCAAATCGATACTTCTGAACCGCTCTCATTAACCCTGAAGTAACAAAAGTATCTGATCAAAAGCACATGCGCACTATTGAATCTACCTTTTAGGATATTGCGGCATATTTGTCTATAGATAGAAAAGCGTCCTTTTTCCATGCTTTGAAAATTAGTGTAAATTTTTCTTTAAAAAAAAAACGTTTCAGATGAGAACAAGCAAGTGGAAGAGCAATGTGACAAGGTTCTCCGGCTGCTGCAGCACAAATTCGGGGAGAATCTCACCGAGACCATCGAGGGAATGACGGAATAAATGGCAAATTACAGTAGTAGGACTTTTCCTAACAACAACCTCTTCCTATTCAAATTCAGATCCATTTTATTTTGAAAAGGTTACGTAAACGGCTTGGCACATTGCTAAAATAGTGAACACTCAATCTGTTACGTAAATTCGTGAAGTAGTTATTTCATAAGTTTCTCGATTTCTAGATTCTATTCTCCCGTTGTTTAATGGTTTTGCTGATTTCATTGTTGAGTAGTAGAATAGTCACGGTTATCAGAGGAAGCAATCTGCTGCTAATTGTAGCAATTCCTTCTTCCCATCTTTTTCGAATGGTTTGAATAGAACAAGATCAAGCTAGAGATAAAAGACAACTGTTTTGCTTTTCCACTTTGAGGTTGACAAAATTATTTTTTTCTAAATCGTTTTTTTTTCAAAAATCTTGTTGATTGTCTTAAACAAAATTTATTCTTTGTTGATTTTCTATTGTTGTTTTCGTTGATTTGTTGAAAAGGAGATAAAATTTCTATCGAAATCGATTTTTATCATAGCCAGTAAAAGGAAACTGTTTCAATACAGTTGTTGATATTGACTTTTTTCTAATTTTCTCATTTACTTGTTGTCGTTGCATCGAATGTTCTCTTTTCAAAAGACTCCCAAACTGCGTCCCTATTTTACAAGTCCCGCCCCTGTGGAGTGCCATTGTCAGCTTATTACCAGCTGGCTGCCTCATGATTTCTCCCCTTTTCTCTGCCCTCTCCCCTTCCTTATCACAGACCAGGCCACTATTTCTCTTCTGTATACAACAACTCGAATCATTTCGCAATTTCCCAATGAAAAATATTCGAAAAGCTGGCGATTTCTGCTTTTTTTCTCTCTATTCTCTCTTCCTTTCACGCCCTATTTTCCCCTTGTGACACTTCTTGTGTATTGATTGCTTGTCTCGTTCGAAAAAGTGTATTTTGAAATCCCACTGGTTACTCTTATCAAAATGATAAGAATTTTACTCGACATCATTACTTTCTTGCATCAGAACTTCTTTGATTAGGTTATCACTCGTTAGTTCGTCGGTGACTGATTTAATTTCCCCTATTTAGACGACAATTGCCCAATTAACTCGATTTGATTGCAGACTTTGAAAGGAATTTGAAAGTGCATGCTACCGTACGCAGCCTACAAAGTCTACCAGAAACGTAAAGAAAACCAGCGTGAAATGGAGGAGGCGTTAGGCTCTCTCACTTCGAACCTCAGCAGGTCCATCATTCCGGATCAGGTAGTTTTTTCTTTCTAGTTGTTTTCTAGCATAAATTTGATTTGAAAATCGACCATTTTTAATTTTCGGGTTAATATTCACTTTCAATAACGGTCGATATGAATTTTCTTTTCATAACTTCTATGAAACATACTTGAATCATAAAAATAGACATTTTAATAAAATTAAAAAAGACAAATTTTGCAGGTCGTAATGAAGATTCAACGCGTCTCTGCAAAACTGTCCGAAGAGGGCGATGACTACATTCCCGGAACTCTGTCCATCGTTGAAAAGGTTAAAACATTTTATTTTTTTCTAAAACGATCTCCTTTATTACCGATGACATGTCAGCTTCGTTGATTAGGCACAGGTCACTTTCTTATTTTCTTATCTTTTTTCTCGGCAGAAAAAGCCCGTATCATTCAGTGGTTTAACCTTATCAGATGTTTTTTTTCAGAAAAATAGAATTTGAAGGAAAATAAAAGAAAAAAATAAATAAATACAACATTCCAGGCCCAAGGCGTGTTCATCGAGTGGTCCCCGTACGAGGAGGGAATGGACTCCGGCTGGGTGATTCCTGGGGAGAACGGACAGGAGGAATCCATCAGGGCTTCGCCGCCATCACTCAGTCCTAATAACGTGAGGCTTTTATAAATTGAAATTATTCAATCACACTCAAGAATTCATCGGAAATTTGAAGAAAAAAACTCTTTAAACACATACTATCATTTGGCTTCGAATAATGACTTTGTCCACCTTTCGAGATATGACGGAATTTGAAAGAGATGCTTATCATCATGAATCAAATGTTATTTTAATTCGACACTAACAAAATTTATCTAGAACTTTCAGACTCATAGTGGCGATGTTTATTCGAAACTCCGCTTCTCTTTGGATGTCAACGATTTGAGCAGCTTCAAAAATGTGGAACCCAGAAGAAAAGGTTTAGTGGAAATAAAGCTGCCTTTCTAAGAGTGATTGTTTTCTCCTTTCAGATAAGGGAATGCACTACATTCGGCTGATTTGCAAGGACGGGACGAGCTATGTTCCGCTGTATTTCCAGAACGGGGAAACCACCTCGTTCTTCACTGTTCTGCAGAGGTAGATATTCTAATTTTTGAGGAAGGTGCACAAATGAATAATCATTTCTCGAAACAGGATTAAAATACGCTGAAACGCGCATATTTATACAGCTGAGCGTGGTGTACGATTGTAGTCAAAATGAGTCATCGGTTCAAAAATTCTGTCATTTTGCGAAATCTTCATGTTTGTATAGACTTCAACGGGTCTTTATCTGACTTTCTTTATGGTTCTCAGCAATTCATTCTGAACATGCTCCGAACGTTATTAGAAATTCATTTTTCCTGATAAATTTCAACGACTCTTTATTTTTATTTTCATAAGTTTGCGATGTTCAACGAATAACTTTTGTACCTTTCCAAATTTCCCATTCAGATACATAACCCTCCGTCGTTCTGCCAAGGACCCCACTCTCGTTGTGGTTGCTGATACCAAGGCCGAAGCCCTCGCACAAAGCGTTTCTGCTCTCGATCAGAATGGCGACATTCTATCGGTAAGTCATTTCTAGAAAAAAAACTTGTAGAAAAATTTCATTTTAAATTCTTCCAAATTTTGATATCATTTATCAGCTGATTATTTTATGCATTTTGGTATAAACAAGGATATCGAATTTCATTGAATTCATTGATCTGATCATTTCAATTTGAGCGTCTGATGAAGAACCCATATTCGACCGCGATGACGGGATTCAGCAAAATCACCAGCTTTATGCAGGATCAGGTTATCTTGGGAGAATTCTTTCAAAAATAAACAAAACACAATTCAGGTAATCCCAGCTCTGCTCGACTCAGACGAAGTGAGTCAGGAAGAGAAAATCCGCGCGATGCGCGAGTTACGACTCAAAGACGAGGACCATCAGTTACGGTAGGTCTACAACAATATTTACTAAAATGCTCTTATTTTACGCGCAAATATAAAATGACTTGGATAAGATCTGAATAATTTCGAAAAGATTTTTCCCTCAAAATGAATTACTATTCGAATACTTTATTCAGAATCATGATATATTTGATAGAGTTTTGAAACATATTCTTCCAGCTTTTGATTTTAAATGTATAATTTCAGCGTGCATTCCGATGCAGGCGGCGAATTCGAAGTGGTAACTCAGTTGGAGTTACCGCCCAGACCCGACATTTTCAGGGAATCCCCTGTCACCAAAGTGATTTTGTTTTCGATTTTACAAAATAGCGATTTTCTTTTTAGACCCTGTGGGACTCGTTCAAACTGCCCGACGGTACTTTCGACCAGCAGAAATTGCATCATCTCAAGATGAACGTCTTCAGAGGAGGTATGAAATTATTTTCTATTTTTAGCTTTATTATCTATTCCCATTTTATTAGATTTCAAAAAAATTATAATTTTGCATACATTTCAAGAATTTCTTTATGGAAATGAGATTTTGACGAGTTAATTCAGAACTAACAATTTTTTTCTAAAAAAATAAGAAAATTTTCAGGTCTGAGCGAAGACTTGCGGAAAGAGGCGTGGAAGTACCTGCTGGATTACAAGGACTGGTTCGAGTCTACAGCCACTTTCGAGAAGAAGAAGGCCATCCTCACTGAGGAGTACAATCGGATGAAGTCGCAGTGGCAGTCCATCACCACTGATCAGGAGAGCAGGTTCTTCAAGTACAGCAAAAGAAAAGGGCTCGTTGGTTAGTTTTTTCGAAAAAAATTAAACTGTGAACAGTAATAGGAATAATTCATAATAGTGAAGTTTATGATGAATTTGTGAAACCTATTAGACTTAGTTTTTTCCACTAATATTGTTTGTATTGAGACTTTTCCTAAGATCACTTTGCTAAGTCTTTTAATTTTTTTGAAAAACTATATAATATCGTGAATCATAATTTTAAAACGATGAAAACATATTCAGAGAAAGACGTTGCCCGAACAGACCGAACAGTGCCTTACTTCCGAGGCGACGAGAATCCGAACCTCAAAGTTCTGCAGGATATGCTCATGACATACGTTATGTACAATTTCGATTTGGGTACGTTTCTAAAGACATATTTTTCCTCTATAAAATCTGACCTGCAATTATCTCTTGTTTTGCTGAAGTTCAAATTTTCACGAATTTGCACGGTTTCTATTTTTGAGGAATAATTTTTCAACTTTCGATGATCCATCTCCAGTTATTCATCTTTCAAAATGTAAAGTTCAATCAAGCAGGAATGACTAGAAATGTTCAATATTTTTTTCTCACTATCTAAATTACGGTAATCCTTCCTTCCAGGTTATGTCCAAGGAATGAGCGACTTCGCAGCCCCGATTCTGTACGTGATGAACGACGAGATCGACGCGTTCTGGTGCTTCGTCGGTCTGATGCAGAGAATCGTACGACTATTTCTTTATTCCAGAAAAATGACTTGTCATTTCAGCAACCGAACTTCGAGAAAGACCAGGCCAACATCAAACTGCAAATGAATCAGCTCAAGGACCTGCTCGTCATCGTTAACCCCAAATTGGCCAATTATCTGGGTAATTAAATAATTTCAGATAATTTAAAACAAAAGTTTGTATTCTTTATCAAGGTCGCCAGGGCTATAAATTTTCATATGATTCATGTCTAATACACGACATACGATGCTCTCTCGTTTTCTCTTTTTCTTTTCCCGCGAGGATCTGCAAAACTTTCCATGTTATTTCTCTCTTCCTCTCGCTTCTTTGTTTACCACGATCATGTGTAAAATTTTCAGCTCTGATAGTCACGCGAGAATTGTAACTGACAATAATTCTAACATCTAACTCCTTCATCGAAACCTACTTTAAAAATTCCGAAGGAGGAAATTTTCAACAAAAAAATCCTAATTTTCAGAAGCGCACCAGTCAGATGACATGTACTTCTGCTTCCGATGGGTTCTGGTCTGGTTCAAGCGAGAGTTCAGCTTTTCGGACACCTGCAAATTGTGGGAGGTCGGATATACTCATTTTCTATTTCTTCTAATTCTTCCATTTTCAGGTGATTTGGACGGGCCAGCCCTGCCCCAATTTCCTGCTTCTGCTCTGCGTGGCCATTTTGGATAGTCAGACCACGATCATCATCGACAACAAATTCGGGCTCACCGAGATTTTGAAGGTGAATTTTTTTTCGAGAATTTGTAGAAGAAAAAATATTTGTGATAATTTAGCGTTTATTTCGGCTTGTTGAATACGCCGTGGTTTGAATAACCCTGTAGGCCAAAAAGTTTACGATATGACTAGGAATAAGACTGCATATACTAAATGTGATATCCAAGATGTCCAGCTCGATTTGCTGGTCATTTTGATACCAGATTTACCCTAGCCCTGCTCTCTTCATATCCATTTTTATCATTTTTAACCTACGGGGTATTCAAAAAGTTTATTTTTCACTTTCTTGAAATATAAAATAACAATTTCTTTCAATGAAATATTCGAGAAGTTTACTACAATAGAAATTCACTATCAAAGTTAAACAAAATCAGAAACTTACATAAATAATAATCTTTCAGCACGTGAACGACCTGTCAGGACACCTGAATCTGGACGAAGTGCTCACTTCTGCAGAGGCGATCTTCCACCAGCTTTCAGCCAGTCAGGACAAGCTGCCTCTTCACATTCGAGAATATCTCAACTTCTCGAGGGACGAGAATGCAGCCTCCACTCCATAAATCGACGAGTTCAAGCTTTCCTAACTAATGTCATCCCTTTCCAACGCTTTTCATAGATGTGCTTTTGTATGTACATAAAAAATTAGCCAAATGTTAAATCTTTTTTCTTCAAAGAGTGATCGTCCTTTATCTCATTTTTGAAGAAAATGGAACGGGATTTCATGTGAAAATATTTCCAACCCATTTTCCTTCAATGTCACCATATTTATTTAGTTTCTTTTACATACTGTAAGAACGAACTATTTTGTACAGACCGAAACCGGGATTTCACCTAATCCTCCTCTCATTTTTGAGATCAAATAACACCTGCATACTTTATGCTAGCTTCCAAAATCAAGATTATTTATTCTCTTCCGGATTTTCAATTTATCCCAGCCGGTTTTCACGTCCTATCTTTATCATGTGATAAGATTTCCGGAATATTTCTGACTATCTCTTTTTATTTCTGTAGATCATTTTGATTTTATCCTTTTTGGGGACAAGTTTTATCTTATCTTTTCATCGTTTTGAAAAGAGCTATTTGCGAGGTGAGTGTATTTTCAAATCTGTAAAAATAATCTTTTGATTTGATAGAAATGGAGATTTTTGCAGAATTTGATGAATTTGAAAATTTCCTGATATCAGTAAATTCGTAGAGAGAGTTCTATCGTCGTCCAATAAATGCTATTTTATGAAACTCTTTGATCATTTTATATGATTTTGTAGTGGAATCGCTTGGATACCGTATTTTTTACGTTTCTATTTTTTCATTATCTGTAATTCAGAAGAAGTAATCTATGAAATATTCTAGTTTTGCTCTACTTCGACTTTCCTCCACAGTAATGGCGACGATTCACGAAAAGTGCAGGGCTACAGGTTGGTTTGAGGTTTAAAAGAGATCAAACTTTTCATAGGCCTTTTGTATAATTAACAAAGTACTACCACCAGCATTTTTTTCCTATATTTTAGTTTAAAAGTTGAATGAATTTTACAAATTTGTCATGGTGACCTTCACCCAATTATACAGGAAGTTCTTTCACAAAAATTTTTGACTGAAGTAAAAGTATTTTAGACATCCCGTATCTGCGAAGTACTGTATATCGTCTGTTCGTGCCAGCCGATAAAGTGTCTTGGAACGTTCCCTGGCCGGAGTATGCGCCGCCCGACTACACCGACAAGAATCTGCAGGGCCGCCCCTATGCTGATCCGGAAGATCCCAAATCGATCGAGTTCAACCAGATCGATGGAAAAATCAATCGGAAATCTCATAATTGGTAGAAGTTCCAAATTTCCCTTGAAAATACGGTTTTCTGATTGAGTACGTACGACATCGGCAAAGATGGTCGTCCTCTGAATCCGCAAGGCCGAACCGGTTTTATGGGAAGAGGAGTGCTTGGAAGGTGAGTTAGATTTATTTGGTAGTGAAGATAAGCTTGGAAAGTAGCCACATCATTGATAATAAGATAGTATAGAATAAGAATTTTTCTACCAAATCCTATACTATCTAATATGATGTAATGAAACTCTTTT
The DNA here is from genome assembly GCA_002287525.1 of Diploscapter pachys. Classification (NCBI taxonomy): domain Eukaryota; kingdom Metazoa; phylum Nematoda; class Chromadorea; order Rhabditida; family Rhabditidae; genus Diploscapter; species Diploscapter pachys. The sequence goes on along the minus strand of LIAE01008806.1, from coordinate 21,916 downwards.
TTCAAATTGTACTAGTGAAAAATACCATCATTCTAAATTGAGCTTTACTTATAGGTGGGGCCCAAACCATGCAGCTGATCCTTTGGTGACCCGCGTCAAGAATGGAAAGTTGCAGTTCGTCGCTATCAAAAGGGGAGATACGGGTAATTTTCATCCTAAGCTTTGATAGTTGAACTACGTGCAGAGTTTAGATCTAGATGAGATAAATTATTTCATTGAATGAGATTCTTGAACCATATGGAATTTAGGCAACTGGGCTCTGCCAGGCGGAATGGTGGATGCAGGCGAGGAGATATCCGAAACGGTCAAAAGGGAATTTAGGGAGGAAGCCATGGATGGGGTCGTCGATCACTCCAAGGTCGAGGATCTATGGAGACATGGGAAGACTATTTACAAGTAGGTTTCTGAATTATCATAAAACTCTTCCAAGATATAACCAGACCTAGGGAGAACTTTCGTTGGGCGAAAATAAATTATAGGGGGTGGGTCGTAAGGGGCTTCTGACGATCGTCCTCCCTAGGACTGGATATAACTGATAAATTATCGAACGAATCTTGGGATTTTTATAAACAACAATTGCTTGAATAATTACTTTTATTTTTGACAAATTTTCAGAGGTTATGTGGATGACCCGAGAAACACGGACAATGCGTGGATGGAGACTGTAATCGTCAATTTTCACGACAAGGACAATCTGCTGGACAGCATCAAGTTGTCGGTATGTTTCGGCAACATTTTCGATTTAATTTATATTATTTGCCCTTAAATCTGGAACGTTCGAAGTGATGCGCATTTATTTTTATGGCTAGAAGCACGAAGAAATAGTACGCAGATTAGAGAAACTGGTCTAAAATCATTCTGTTTCTTCCCATTTTCGGACTCTGCAATAGCTCTTTCACTTTTTAATACATGTGAATTAAAAAAAAAATCTTTCAAATTTAATAAAATTCGTCTCTTTGATCTATCTGCACCAGATATGCATATTCATTTGAGAAAAAATCGGCTTATTTTTAAATACGTTTCGAAGAACCCTAAAATTTCGAGGAGCTCGTTGCATAATTAGTATTTTGGGTATTCATACAAATTTTCATAATTAAATTTGTATGACTTCAGGCTGGTGACGACGCGAAAGATCTCCGCTGGATGGACGCAGACTCAGCCGAAGCGCTCTATGCCTCCCACAAGGACTTCGTCGACCTGTTCAAGAAACAATTCGAAGGATAATTTTTGAGATCTCATTGGTTATTTGATACGGTTTTCGCTTACATATACGCGTAGATTGAATTTAAATCGTTTTAGCTTTTCCATACATTTTACTCAAAGAAAATGGGTTGATTTCCCACTATTATCTCTGCAAATGATGCGTTTTTATAGTCCGTTCGGATTATTGAAAGAGGACAGATTATTTTTATTTTTTGATGACAAATTCGTGCAAATCTTATTTTCAATCTCAAAGCAGGCTTCTTTCTCTACCAAAAAATGCAATTCTCGCCTTTTCAAACCACTGCCTTTCGTAAATCTAGCGCGGTTGGATGCCTATCGATTTTTCGCTCTGCAAGTGTCGAAACTCGATTAGGATTACGATTGTTTTCGATTTTCTATTTTTGGATGTCTTCCAGAAATGTATTCTCCTAAAATGCTAGGACACTTCTCTTTTTATTTCAAACCTATTTTTCTAGAAATCGATATTTCTAGATGTTTGGAAAATCGATGTTTTATTGTCGTTTCTTCGGCATAATTTCTAATTTTGCAGAGTGATCAGCTTCGAAAATGTCTCGAGGAGGCCGCGCACCGCCCGACATCAGCGAGCTCTACTCTCTGAAGGTTGATTTTGTGCCATTTTCAAAAAAAAAACATTTACTTTGCAGGTGGACAACATCTCGTACAACACGACGATCGCCGACCTCAGAAGGCTCTTCGACAAGTAACAATTAGAAATCTTTTTGCTATTATTTAATCATTCTGCAGATACGGCGACATTGGAGACATCCACATTCCGCGCGACAAGTACACCAGGCAGAGCAAGGGATTCGGATTCGTTCGCTTCTACAAGTCAGACAATTTTCTGAGCATTACCAAATTCGCCACGAAAAACATTTGAAAAGTTGAATGATTTGTGCTCCACTGGGTTTATTTATTAATCCTTTAAGAAGATGGATGATTTTAGTTTATAAGAAAAACGACATTAAAAAATGTAATATTTTGATTTAAGTCGCCGTGATGCGGAATACGCAATGGACCGAACGGACGGGAAGTACATGGACGGGAGGGAGCTGCGTGTGGCTCTCGCTCGCTACGAACGACCCATAGACGAGCGCGGAGGGCACCGCGGACGTGGCAGGTTTGTTGGGCATTTTCATTTGCAAAGGATCTCTTTTCTAACTAATTAATGAAAATTCTCGTAATATTTGTGCAAATTCAAGAGGCTGAATGTGCATCCAGTTGTCAGCAGTCGGGCAGTTTGCTGCGAGCTGCTCTGGTAGAGAGTTTTCCCGTAGTTGCTGCTCATCTTTCCTGACCATTCCCTGATTTGTCTCGGGCCGGCCCGTTTTCAGCCGCTCTTTGGCTCTGGGCAGATCCAAGCAGTCAGCAGCCGCTTTTGCTGGGCTGATTTTTCCTGAACCTTCCTGCAGCGCGATTTTATTCGAGCTATTCTTTATCCCGTAGCTCCTGAAAAAGCAGAGAATTATGTGTTATCCAGAAAGCGGCAGTAATGCAGAACATAACAGGTTCACTCAATCTTGTGTATCGTTTGATTTGAAAAGGTGCGATTTTCAGCTCTTCCGATTTTTTTAATATCTGAAAAATCGCATTTTCTTGTATTTGGGAAGTCGGGATTTAGTACTGTAAAAGAATTGGAATCCTCACTTGTCCAAATACGATTTCGTGTGTGTCTTGTGAACAAACATCTTGGAAAATTTCTAAAAGCTTGAATTACTTTGGGTATCATCATCAGGAAGAGAATAAATTACAGAAATAACTATTGGTTTCAGAGGCCGTTCTCGTTCGCGCTCTCGCTCGCCGCGTCGCAGAGACAGATCGCGCTCGCCTCGCTACAGTCGCTCTCGTTCTCGCTCTCGCAGTCCCGCCAAGAGGGACAAGGATAGCAGATCGGTAAGTTTGCTGTTGAATTGTTGACATTCTCTTTAAATGATAAAATGTTGGAATATTTTTCAGAAATAAGACACTGAAATCTGTTCTTGCAAACAAGGCTTTGCGCGATTCAGTTCGATTCAACATTTTTAATAATAAATTCTGTCTGGTTGAAGTATTCCTATAGTTCCTTCCGGTTCGGTTTCGACTTATTCGAATCGCGCAAAACCCTGCTTGAACAAATTTCTGAAAAGAAGATGTTAAATTTTTTTTGCAAGAGACAGATTTACAAAAATAAATTTCAGCCCCGCCGCAGTCGCAGCCGCAGCGCGTCGAAGTCGAAGAGCCGCTCTCGCTCTGCGTCTCCGCCCAAGAACGGAGATGCCAAGAGCAGATCCGCCAGCAGAGAGAGCAGGGACTGAAGTGGAAAGCAACATTGCCGAAGATTGAAGAAAAAGAACTTTGCCTAATTTATTCTAAGGAATGCTTTTGTCTGTAAATTTCAAAGACTATTATTCTTACCATTTCCTCAAAATTGCTACTTTGCAATCTTTCTCTGAATTCTTGAAATTTACAGATGAAGTTATCCAGTTATTTCTGAACCTGTATTTTTTATTTTATTTTTTTCCTAAGACATAAATCGTTGTTAATTTTCGAGTATCGTTAGTTTGAACTTTTATTTTCAAACCCACCTAATTTTTATCTGACTAAAGTTTTTCGTAAGGAAACTAGAACGCGAGCAAGCGCGGAATTTCTAGTTAAAAATAAACATACAATGGGAATATTACCTTTTTTGTCAAGCGTGTCTGTGTGTGTTCAAGCTTATTTCTAACCACCTGTCTATCGTACCCTCGTGTATCATACACCATTCGATAGGTCTCAGTTACATCCTGTGCAACGTGAATTTTCCGACGACTTTGACCTAAGTTTTGGATAATTAGGGCCAAAAACTAGCATGCTAGGTTTAACAACGAAATCTGCAAAAGGTTTGACTTATCATGTATTCAACAGTGTATATTTTGCTGAATTTATCCAAAATTGATATCATTAACATTTTAAAAGTAGATTCTGTGCTAAACTAAATATTGAGAAAAAAACTCCTTTCAATAACTCGGGTGTTATCACACTATGTATCATCAATGCGAATGAACGTTATGAGCAATCTCCGATCTTCCAAATAACTTATTTGAAATTGAACAGGTTTTCAGCAGCAATAGAAGCGATATCATAACGTTAGTAATCATGGCAAATACTTGGTGATACGAGGTGCATTTTCATCGTTTATAATCGATAAGAGTAAATACACGGACAGTTGTTTCAGTATCCATCTTTAAGTTTTAGGAATCGATTTTTAAATCTGGTAAAAATTACGAAGTATCAATTTAGTAGTTTCATTCTTCTTTCTTAAATGATCAATTTCAAACTCGTTAATTGCAGATTTTCTCATTCAATTAATACTCTTTTAGTATTTCCATTTTTATTCAGGTTTCTTCACAAAGATGCTAGCCAATTTACCAGTCGAAATTATATTGTTGATCTGCGAATATCCCGAGTACAAAGACCTGGGACAATTGGCCTGGACTAATAAGCGGATTATGCGAATAATCAAAAAATATCTGCCGAAAGCGCTCGAGGGGAAAACTTTGTTCTATCGTAGGAAAATATTTCTTGTATAAACTAATTGATTTTCGTATTTAGTGCCTTATGGAGGCGGCAATGTCAGAAAAGGAACAATTTATCTGTTTGATTCGTATACTAATTCTGTTGAGCAGATTGCAAACTTCCACAATTTTTATGCGTTACGTCTAGTAGCAACTACACAGAATAAAGTAAATTCATGTTCATTATTTTGAATAATTTCTTAAGCTTCAGATTTTTGCAATTAGTGACGTACATAACTCATTTGAAATATATGACTTGAATACTCGACAAACTTCAAGAGGTCTGCTCAACAAATCCATGAATGATCGACTCAAAGAATTTTACAGGTCCAGCTCCTCCTGAATCGCGTAAAGATGCATCCGTTGCTTATTTCAAAGGAACATTGTATTATTTGGGTGGAACGGATCCTAAAACATGGGAACTTACGAACCGAGTTGATGTAAGAAGATCGAATGGCAGTCCATGAAATAATTTATTCAGGTTTTAATAGATGGAAAGTGGCAAACAGGACCCACATTTCCTCTTCCAATTGAACAGGCTCAAACAATAACATGCGATGAAATTTTATACGGTCACATTATAGCATATTCATTATTATAATCGTGGATATTCAGTTATTGATGGATGGAATAGTAGAAAGATATATCGATTATCAGACGATGAACGAGAATGGATTGAAGTCGGAGAACTTCCAGAAGAACGATATAATTTCGTAGCTGCATCGTTGAATGGAAAAATTTACATAACTGGAGGGCACAAGTCGTTAATTTTGTATGATAAATGATGTATAATTATATATTTAGTGACGGTTATAATGTATTAAAATCCTGTTTGTGTTTCGACCCCTCAGTTCCAATTAACAATCGAATTTCTCGAATCGCTGATATGGATTATGCAAGAAAGGATCATTTGCTCATTGTTGCTAACGAGAAATTGTATACAATCGGAGAGTGAGTTGAGATTTTGCATATGTTTATACGAAATATTTGTTAATTTAGATGTCAAAAAGGTTTTAGAAATTTTGGTAATTTGACCGAGGAATACGATCCACAAACGAATAAATGGCAAGAAGTTGGAAAAATTTACTTCCATGAGATGTTATTTTATCGTAAGAAATTATATTGAAGCCAAGTAAGAGACTTTGAAACGATTCGTAATAATTTAGTTTATTATCGAGCTAAAAAAAGTGAAGGAAGGATATGCTTGTTCAATTTATTTAACTGCTCAGTAGAAGGGATTGCAAACTTCCACAGTTTTTATGCGCCACGTCTAGTAGCAACTACACAGAATAAAGTAAATTCTTATGATTGTGATTAAGGATAATTTCTTCGATTTTAGATTTTTGGAATTAACAACGAAAAGAAATCATTTGAAATATTTGACTTGAATACTGGACAAATTTCAACAGGTCTGCTCAACAAATCCATGAATGATCGATTCAAAGAATTTTACAGGCCCAGATCCTCCTAAATGGCGTCAATGGGAATTTATCGCTTATTACAAGAACAAATTGTACTATTTGGGTGGAAAGGATCCTAAAACAAGGAAAAAGGCAAACCGAGTTGATGTAAGAAGATCGAATGAAAGTTCATGGAATAGTTTATTCAGGTTTTAATAGGTGGAAAATGGCACACAGGGCCTGCTTTTCCTCTTTCAGTTAGTTCTGGTCAAGCAACTAAATGCGATGAAATTTTATACGGTCAAATTATAGCATATTCATTATTATAATCGTGGATATTCAGTTATTGATGGATGGAATAGTAGAAAGATATATCGATTATCAGACGATGAACGGGAATGGGTTGAAGTAGGAGAGATTCCAGAAAAACGACTTTCTTTCGGAGTTGCATCGCTCAATGGAAAAATTTACATAACTGGAGGATGGAAGTCGCTAATTTTGTATGATAACTAATTATCATTATATATTTAGTGATAATTGTCCATTAAAATCCTGCCTGTGTTTCGACCCCTCAGCTCCAGCTGACAGTCGAGTTTCTCGAATCGCTGATATGGATTATGCAAGAAAGGAGCATTCGCTCGTTGTCGCTAACGAGAAATTGTATGCCATCGGAGGGTGAGCTGAGATTTTGCATACCTTTATACGAACTATTTATTAATTTAGATATCAAAAATTTTTATTTGAAAATTTTTGCCATACAATCGAGGAATATGATCCACAAACGAATAAATGGCGGAAAGTCAGAGAATTAACATAAAATAAAGCTTGGTTATAATAATCTCAGATCTCATACAGAAATTTTCTTCAATAAAATGTGAAATAATAATTTAATTTCAATGCACATGATACAGACAACTCGAAGAAATCCAAAAGTGATGCTATTAATATCTTAAAAGTATATTCTGTGCTAAACTAAATATCGAGAAAAAAAAACTCCTTTCAATAACTCGGGTGTTATCACACTATATGTCATCAATGCGAATGAACGTTATGAGCAATCTCCGATCTTCCAAATAACTCATTTTGAAATTGAACAGGTTTTTCAGAAGTAATAGAAACGATATCATAACGTTAGCAATCATGGAAAATACTTGGTGAACAAGGTGTTCATTTGCGTCGTTTATAACCGACAAATAAATACACGGATAGTTTTATTTCTATTTCAGTATGCATCTTCAAGTTTTAGGAATCGATTTTTAGTCTGATAAAAATTGCGAAGCGTCAATTTAGTAGTTTCGTTCTTCTTTCTTCAATTACCAATTTCAAACTCATTAACTGCAGACTTTCTCATTCAATCAATACTCTTTTACTATTCCCATTTTGAAAAATACTATGGTGATTGTTCAGGTCTCTTAACAAAGATGCTAGCCAATTTACCGGTCGAAATTATATTGTTGATCTGCGAATATCCCGAATTCAAAGACCTGGGACAATTGGCCTGGACTAATAAACGGATGATGCAAATAATAAAGAAACATCTGCCGATAGCGCTTGAGAGGAAAACTTTATTCTATCGTAGGAAATATTTCTTGTATGAACGAAAATTAATTTTAGTATTTAGTGAGGTATAGAAACGGCAAAACTTGGAAGGGAAGAATTTGTCTGTTTGATTCGCATACTATTTCTGTTAAGCAAATTGCGAAATTTACTAATGATTCATTATCATATGCAGTAGCAACTACAAAAGATAAGGTGGATTATTTTATTTGGCATTGCCAATTTTGTAAATTTCAGATTTTTGGAATTAACTACAGGAAGAAATCATTTGAAATATATGACCTGAATACTCGACAACTTTCAAGGGGTCTGCTAAACAAATCCATGAATGATCGATTCAAAGAATTTTACAGGCCCAGCTCCTCCTGAGTGGCGTAATGGTGCATCTGTGGCTTATTTCAAAGACAAATTGTATTATTTGGGTGGAGAGGATCCTGAGTCAAAGGAAGATACGAATCGAGTTGACGTAAGAAGATCGAATGAAAGTCCATGAAATAATTTATTCAGGTCTTAATAGATGGAAAATGGCAAACAGGACCTGCTTTTCCTCGTCCAATTGATTATTTTGAAACAATAACATGCGACGAAATTTTATACGGTCACATTATAACATATTCATTACTGTAATTATGGATATTCAGTTATTGATGGAGAAAATAGTCGGAAGATATATCGACTATCAGACGATGAACGGGAATGGGTTGAAATTACAATCATTCCAGAACTAGATTATTTCGAAGTTGCATCGCTAAATGGAAAAATTTACATAACTGGAGGAATGAAGTCGTTAATTTTGTATGATAAATAATGTATCATTATATATTTAGTCGTGGAGTATTAAAACTCTATCTGTGTTTCGACCCTTCAGATCCAGTTAACAGTCGGCTTTTTGGAATCACTGATATGAATTATGCAAGATTTTGTCATTCTCTTGTTGTCGCAAACGGGAAATTGTATGCCATCGGAGGGTGAGCTGTGATTTTGCATATATTTATACGAAATATTTGTTAACTTAGATTTCGAGAACATACATGTGAAAAATTTGATAATTCAATCGAAGAATACGATCCACAAACGAATAAATGGCGTGAAGTCGGAGAATTTAGTTTGCCAATTGATGGAGACAATTCATTCAATGACTCGCATAAAATTTTACTTTACTGTAAGAAATAAGAATAAATTTAACGAATAAAAGATTCAATAGTTTATTATAATTTAGGTAATAGTGAAAATGAAGGAAAAATATGCTTGTTCAACTCATTTACCTGCTCAGTCGAAGAGATTGCAATATGCTACAGTTGTTATGAGCCACATGGAGTAACAACTACACAGAATAAAGTGAATTCTCATGTTCGTTATTGTAAATAATTTTTCAAATTTCAGATTTTTGGAATTGGCACATTCAGTTATAGAGCGTCTTTTGAAATATTTGACTTGAATACTCGACAAATTTCAAGAGGTCTGTTCAACAAATCCATGAATGATCGATTCAAAGAATTTTATAGGCCCAGATCCTCCTCAATGGCGTAGTCAGGCATCAGTCGCTTATTACAAAGACAAATTATATTATTTGTGTGGATACGATTCTGAAGCAAAAGAATATACGAATCGAGTTGACGTATGAAAATCGAATGAAAGTCCATAAAATAATTTATTCAGGTCTTAATAGATGAGAAATGGCACACAGGACCTGCTTTTCCTCTTCCAATTAAATGTACTCAAACAATAACATGCGATGGAATTTTATACGGTCACATTATAGCATATTCATTATTGTAATTATGGATATTCAGTTATTGATGGATGGAATAAACAAATATATCGATTATCAGACGATGAACGAGAATGGATTGAAGTCGGAGAACTTCCAGAAGAACGATATAATTTCGGAGCTGCATCGTTGAATGGAAAAATTTACATAACTGGAGGACACAAGTCGTTAATTTTGTATGATAAATGATGTATAATTATATATTTAGTGACGGTTATAATGCATTAGAATCCTGTCTGTGTTTCGATCCCTCAGCTCCAGTTGGCAGTCGAATTTCTCACATCGCAGATATGAATTATAGAAGATACCATCATTCTCTTGTTGTCGCAAATGGAAAATTGCATGCAATCGGAGGGTGAGCTAAGATTTTGCATATCTTTATACGAAATATTTGTTAACCTAGAATTCAACAACTTTTCGAGACAAATTTCTGTACTTCAATCGAAGAATACGATCCACAAACGAATAAATGGCGTGAAGTCGGAAAAATAGAGCAGCGATTATAATAATCTCACGTTTCATGTAGAAATTTTATTCAATAAAATGAAATAATAATTGAATTTCAATGAACATGATACAGCCAACTCTCGAAGACATCTAATAAAGATACTGAAGAATTGCAACTGAAATAAATATTCCTTTTAATCAGGGTTGTACGAACTGAACTGAACTTCGAACTGTCTGGAAGTTCCGTTCAAGTTTGATTTTTTCGAACTTCAGACAGCTCTGGAGACAGACAAATATATGCTTCAGCAATTCAACAAAATAGTAATAGTATTGACATTTCAACAAATTTTCAATGAAAAAACCGCGTAAAATGTATTATTTATTCGCTCAAGGCGCTAACAGATGGATGACGCTGTTTGGTTGTGTGCATTTTTATGATGAGTGTAGGTTTAGTTCGAATGCGATTTAGTCTCCAAAGGGGATGCAGGTTTCGTCGTTGAGTTTGGACGTGCGCCTGTCCCAGTCAGACAGTCAGACCTTCATGCTTCTACCTTGTATCATTGAAGGCGTTGTGTCGGCATCGCTATCTTCTTTCGATGATCTCTAAAATTGATGGATTTATGAAATGAACCAACAAATAGATGTTTTCCTTAAATCAGGCACTGCTTCTTTGCTTCAAGACATGAAAAAACATTCTGACATCTCAGAAAGTAACTTGTAAACCGCAAACACATCATGACATAAAATATAGCAAAATAGTATGAAAACTGATACATATCGTATTCTATTCTTCCTACCCTATTTCGCCCATTTACTGTGTGATGATATTGTGCAATTTACAGGCTACTTTCTCAAGATAAATGTTCTAACCTTTTTATTCTCGTGCTTCTGCGTCATCGACGTCCGTACCAGCTGCTTTGCGAAAGTGACTCGGGCCTTGTCGCTGCTGTGCTTCTTGCTTTCATCGCTCTCGTACCCTTGCAGATTGTTTCGCTCGTCTTTCGGCTTGGTTTTCGCGAGTCCCAACGGTATGTTCAAAACAAGGGTCGGTGACGAGTCGGAGTTCTGTGTTGCGTCGTCGACCTGAAATAGAAAATGATAAAAAAAGTCATCTGTGGGGGTGATTTAGTGATTTTTGAGAATTAGTGCAGACACAACCTGTCAATCGATGCATCGAGTCATAGTCATATTTTCTGATAAAACTATTTATTCTTGTCTAAAAGCTCAAATTGGAATCAGTCCTTGGATACGATGAATTGAAACAATACAGCCATGGAGCGATGAGTTCACACAGCGGTCATATATCTCAACGGTTGACCATTTTTAAGAAAGTTCTTGGAAATAAGCTAATTCTTGAAATTGTCTTTTGAACGAGCATGCACTAATTTTGGCATTACTGATAGATCGTACAAATCTCTTTTATGTATACCTGTCCACATGGTGGCAGTTCGTTTTCCCTCGACCTCTTGACGAGTGCATTCTTCTTTCTCGATGCCTGACTGTACGACAACGATTCCTTGCGAACTCGAATCGAGTCTTGTCTGACAATGAGAGAAAGTCAAATTCAGAAACTTCATTCGGTTTCTTTCTCGTGAATTGGTAGAGAAAAATAACATTTTCCATTATTTCTTATTAAAAGAACTTGAATGGAAAGATCATATCTATGCATGAGTTAGTCTGTAAGACTTACGCATCAGGATGATCTTCAGGAGCGTTGTATTTGCCGCGTTTGTTGTGTCGCCTCTCATCCTCAGCTGAATTGCCTTCCTTCTTCTTCAATAACCGTTCACTACCCGGACGCTCAAGCGAATTGCGTCTTTCGTTCTGCAAATTGCAACTTCACTTTGATATGAACTCGAGTTTATGGTTGATTGATGCACTTCCTTGCATTTTCAAACATGGAGTTATGAGGATGATAAGATAAATAGTAGGGAGCAGGGATACTGTTCTCAAGCACTCCTGATCATGCTCATGTTATCATGGACGAGAAGTGCATCTTCGTATCATCTTTATAGGTGATCTTTCAAACTCACAAGCTTTTTGTGTGGATTGGATTTGACGCAAATGAATGTGGCGAGGATAGCCATCGACAGGAGCCAGGTCACGTGGAAGATGAAACAGAGCAGACAAGCGACTTCTTCGAGCGAGGCATCCACTATGTTGTCCCACCCACTGCCGTCCATTTTGAGACACCTACGAGTAATGAGGAAAGAGACCGCAGAAAATGAATACATGCATACTAGTGAATGATGTATTCAAATTTACTAAAAAATTGCAAACATTTTTGGTAATCTTGATATTTTGACTCAGAAGCCTCTTTTTCGGATTTACGTAATCACCACTCAAATAAATTTCTGGCCCTCGTTTATTTACCCATTCAGGGATGACCTATAGCCGACAAAATTCTAAATGAAAAACCCGATTTTCCAGAGCTACCTTAATTTTCCGCTAATGAAAATCGCGTAAATTTTGCCAAACATCATTGACGACTCAGCGAAAATTATACCTATCCGAGTCAGTCCGGACGAGTCGGTAATTGCTGAAAATTACCGATCCGTATGCCGCTCCGTCCGGATTGACTCGGATAGACATAATTTTCGCTAAGAATATTAAATGTTAGCGGGGCATAGATACTTGACGTGGTGCCAATTTCGACTATTTTTTTGAAATCTCCATAAACGATTTGTATAATTAGTATGAAAGTTTTTAATGAAAATTTAAACTTAAAAAGATGACTACAGAATTATATAGTAGAGGTAATTTCTAGAATTCTTCTAATTTCAATTATTATGACTGTTTGTAATTAGCTCTAGAAACAAAATAGTCGTTATGCCCAACACTCTTACGTGCATAATTTAATTGGGACTTTCTATGTGATTCTCAATTTATGATTTTTCGTACGTTCAAAAATTCAGTCAGGTCTGACAAAATCTCATTTATTACCAATGCCCCATACACATAATGTGCCGTAGCCTAGCATATGTTAATTCACTTTGCATATTTGAAGATATTTTTCCCTGGTATTATTGTCAATATCCCGTAATCATTCGGAGATAATTTTTGGACGTAATAATGAATTTAGAGTAAGACATTCGATTGAACTTTGTAAGTTTTTTCCACTTGTACCCGTACGAATTTTTCCTAACATTCTTGTGAGCGTGTTTTGAATTTCAACTGTTGTTACATTGATCCTGAAAGACCTTAGAGTTCTTCTTCTGAAATAACCCGTGATTGGCTTTTTCATCCAGAATCTTTTCAGAATCCAAAGCTATGATCGACTGGCCCTTAACAATATTCGAAATCTGGCATTACACAGTGAATACGATTGGTATTTCCTTTAATGCTTTGTTAAGTAAGAATAGTCTTTGGTTCTAAAAGATCAGTTTTTTTTAGTTTACATGTGTATCTTCAAGACTCCGCAAGCCATACGAAGTTATTCCGTTCTGATGCTAAATTTTGCTATCAGTGACTTTGGTACATGCATGACTGATCTGTTTGTGAGACCGAGGCATCAAAGTCATGATTTTTACAAATAAATATCTTCTTTAGATTGATCCCAGCAGGCATAACTTTGGCTTGCATTTCGAACGGGCCATGCAAATACATCTCTAGAACAGCCTGCTATGTCGGCTACAGTTTGATGATGCATTTTTTCGCTCATTCACTGTGGTCTTTGCTGCTTTCGTTTGCATACCGATACTATATCTTATTTCATCCGTCCCCAAGTCGGACGACATTGGCGATCATTATCTGCATCGTTTATACTCCGAGCTTCTTCCAGTGGGTAAGATCAGTTGAGAGTTGATCGTGTTCGCCTAAAGAAATCACATTTATTTGCATTGAAATGTCTCCATGAATTTTGAGTAGTCTTGAAATTGATTGACGCTTTATCTTGATGAATGATCTTGAACAAATTTCTCACTTCAGACCACCTACCTGACATCCAACGATGACCAAGCTAAAATAGAAGCCCGCCTTCGGAATCGATTTCCCAACTACGACTTCGATAACAAGACCATAACTGGAACATTGAACATCTTGGAGTCCTGGCAGGCGATGGTCACAATTCTCCACATGACTCTGCCAGTCACTCCGGCCTATTGCGCTATTTTAATCCTGAGAAAGAAGATTATCAGGGAGTTGGCGAGCGTGGCTGGAACGGCGAAAATGTCTCATGCCACGCAAACCATGCATCAGCAGTTGCTCAGGGTTGGTAGATTTCTCTGGCCAAATTGAAGATTCAATCAAGATAACAAAATATTATTTTCTGCTTAAAAATTAGATTTGATCAACCCTGAATATTATTAATTTTTATCCAGTCATAAATGCATCATCATTGAGCCATTTTCTTAAACTCATCCTCAACTTTCAGGCTCTATCTCTACAAGCCTGCCTTCCATTCTTCTTCTCTATATCAGTAGCTTCGTACACCATTGGACAATTAGGTATCATCAAGTCAGCAATCAAAGTTCATCAAGAACTTCTTCAGGAATCTACAACAGTCCAGCACTCGAGTATCTCACGTTCTCGTCAGCCCTATTGATTCCAGCGATATCTCCGTTGATATCAGTTTACTTCGTTCGACCCTATCGATCCACTATCATCCTGTGGTACTATCGCTTCCTAACGACGAAGATGTGTTCTATCATCAAGCCACCGACGACAGTTACTCATTTATTTGTTGGGGAAAGCGGGTCGAAGAAATTGTTGTTTTGGAATGAAACTGAATATCAGAGCGTTGCGAGGAAAAGTCATTCTCAACAGTCACATCATTACTGAGGTTGTAAAATTTTCAATAAACTAGAATTTTCGATGACTACTATTCAACTATTCAATTTCACTGTAGTAGTTGTCAAGCATGCAAACACGTTTTTAATGTGGACATTAATTTGAATTGCTGATCAAGAGAGGAACTTTAGGCCGAGTGAGGATTTGCGACGAAACCCATACCATTTGAAAGAGCAGAATTTCCTGAGTCACTGAGTCGAATGAGCCCATTTTGGACAGGAAATATTGACTTTTGAGAAATCGATTTTATGCTAATTTCGATCACTTGCTCAATTCGAATTGAACTGAAACAAGTTTTTTTCGTAATCAGCGTGATCGAATTATATTTAAAAAAAAAAAAAAAAAACTTCCGTTATCATGAATGTGAAATTTTTGAAAAAAGGATGGTTACGTGATTATGCAGGGCACGAGAAAAAAATGAATTCATCCTGCCGGTTGCTTTCTCGTTATCAGATGTTGGCGAATGCACTATTTTCGTCCATGCGAATTGACTTGAGCTCATAGTCGAATAATTTGAAGATATTTATTTCATTTTCAAGTTGGACAAAAACAACAGGGCAGTCGTGTTCTGTCCTATTCGTGAGAAAGAACAAAATTTTAGGGCACAGTAAAGGAGGAGGTCATCTCTTCATCGAGAGATAACAAAGAGCAATAGAATAGAGAAAAAGAATGATAAGAAAAAATGGTTGGATCAGGCAAGTGGGCAAGTTTCTGTCCAGCGAAAAAATCAAAAGATCAACACCAAAAAACTCAAAATCAATGAGAAAATTGGTGCGATCAGCACATTATATTTATCAGTAGCTTTTAGCGAGGTAGTCGTTTCAGGTCTGGTAGAACTGCTAATGGCTGAATGCTCAGTTGATCGATGTGTAGTTAATTCAGGTGTAGTTAATTTGGGTGTAGGGGCGGGCTAAAATAAAACTAAATTCCGCATTTAAAATTGTCGAGTATAATGTCCAAGAGAATAATTCTTCTTCAAATGCTTCTGTCTGATATTGTAATTCTATTCAGACATGCCACTTCAAGGCTTGACTTGGCTGATCTTTCGGATCTGGGTCTCAAAAAGTGTCCCAAATGATGTTTTATTCTATCATGTTGCGAAGTTATATAAATCTGAATGTCCGTAAAATTTGCAACGAATAACTTGCCTTTTCATAGCTAATACAGTAAACTTCATCTATAGGATGTTGAATACCATGAATATTCGCTTTCCAAATTCCATTGTCGCAATAATAGAGCCATAATTGTCCCCTCAAAGATAGACATGTGTTTATGGAATCGGATGCATGCATTTCGACGTAATCTTGAGAATTAGGACATGTAACCCAATACCTGAATATGCCACCAAATAAAATTCATATTCATAAAGAAAAATGATTTTATTGGGTTGTTGCAATAAGTTCTGTCCATTTTTTTTGGAAAATTTATTACTTTCTTGTGGTCTAATGAATCCGAATGGGATTTTCGATATTAGCACCCTGGAGACTTTGGATTTTCATTCCATGCTGTTTTTGATTCCATCATTTCGAAGATTACGGTTAAATAACGAGCAGGATAAAAAATGGATTCTTTTAGAAACTCACTCGTGAAAATGTTTATAATGAAAGTTTTCGGATAACTCCTTCAATGTTATTTAGAATTGACAGGGCAAAAATCATTGATATACAACTTGACTCGTTTCGGGCACATTATATTTTTTCATATAAGGGGAGATCAAGGGGTGAAAATCGGAATTTTCAAATGATGAGCAAAGTAGGTATTTCCGTAATCGAGACTAAGAAGTTTCGTCACTGTAGAGTGCGTGAGTAGAGTAGTACTTTCAGATAGTATCAAATTTGATTAGAGAATTCACTTTATTTGTTCAGGACAGATCCTCCAATCATAGGGTAATAATACTCTAACATTCTACTAGCTGTTTAACTGTAATCTAAGTAGTGACGGAATCAAAACACAGCATGGAATGAAAGCCAGTCTCCAGAGTGCTAATATCGAAAATCCCATTCGGATTCATTAGACTACAAGAAAGTAATATATTTTCCAAAAATGAACAGAGCTTATGCAACAACTCATTACTAACCGACAGACATTATTCCATGTTGCATTCCTCAAGGGACTTGCTTGAGTAGTGTAAGCAGGCTTCGAATGAACACATGAGCCATTATATAAATTCTGTTTGTTTGTTAGATATGTGAATTATTTATAATTATACCCCAGCTGGAGCAGGCTGTATTGGGTCAGGACATTCTGTACAACTACCTAAAATTATATAGCCCATCATTCGAAATTAGTCATGATTTTTTTATAGGAATTTTCAAGCAATTTAAGAAATGGGAAAATATAAAATCTTTGATGCTAGTCATTGTGATCTACCTGTATCATTTATGCTAATTTATACTTATATTTTAGAAAAAAAAAACGTCTCTAATATTTCTTTACTTCCTTCTGTAGCATAGCAATAGATTTGATCAACAGGCACAAATAGAGTACGGTTACTGTAAACATCTACCATCCAAGTACCTAATATTATGTTAAAACATAATAAACTTGACAAAATGATAAAAAAGGAAAAATTGGATGCAATTTACGTTATAACTATTATTTGACGATGTTACGATGTAACGGAATGTCTATGTCAAGTTATTGAGTGTTGTACGTCTCTTCAAAGATGAGATTTTTGTCATTCGACAAGCTCACTCCGTCGTTACATACTTTCTCACACGATCATTCCGTCGGATGGGAACTAGCAATTTGCATGCGATATTATTTCAGTCTAATTCAATGTTTTTTCGGCCATAAAAATAAGATCGGCGTGATTAAAACATAAAATATTACCATTTACACATTCATAATACATTGTACTAGCCGACCTCGGCGGGCCGCTTCGCGGCCCGCCTTCGGCCGTCTAGGGGCTGCTCCGCAGCCCGCGTTTTTTACTTAACTGGAGATTCTATTAGCGTAATTTTTGGTTTGCCTTCATCAGTTCGTATTACGACACTTTAAACTTAACTTCATTTATGAAAATTCGTTCAGCAAAATTTGCAAACTTGCATCTTGAAACGTATTTTACTGTACATAGACTTCGCGGCCTCCCTCGTCTAGGACTTTTGCTTTCGCAAAAGTGCGAGCCAAACCAAAGACAATATCAAACCGAAACAACAACTCCAGTACTAAAACAAAATTCAACAAATTAGCATGCATTGTACGTTGCATTTCTCATCTTCATGATCATACTCTCACATAATCTAAATTTTTAATTAGATAGTTTCCCACTGGTTGTTTCATAAACATTGCGAAAATTATCATGTCCAAACTATACATAAATTCAACAAAGGGTTTATTCTAACTAACAACTAAAAATCAACATTTTCTTTAGAAAAACAACATGAGTAGATTTTAAATTTAGAAAATACTCCTAATAACAACTCTAATTGATAAACACACTCTTTCTACGTTTGGGAGGAATAACTTCTTGAGGGAATTCAACAAATAGGTATTCTCGAGAATCATCGAATGGCAACAGCTTGAATTCTTCCTCCGACAACTCGATCACTTGCTCCAGGTTGTAAGCACGGATGGCGACGTGGTCTCCTGAATATATATTGTATTAAAATAACATTTATTTTCATTAGTTTCTAAAATCATAAATAAGAACATTTTCTTAATTATCAGCAACGGATACTTGTTTATCTAAGGAGTATATAAATTCAATTCGAAATCTAACCATGCTTGATCGTCTCGGCGAAGGCCACCACTACCTCGCTGTTGACTTCAATCTGCATATAGTCGGCAACATCCTCCGAATCTGAGTACAAAATGAACACGAAGCAGGTTCGCATTGAGTCGTCGCACAGGGAGAGACAGAGCGATTCGACCTAAATCAGGAAAATGCACTAATTGAAAAATGGGAATAAAAAATACCATTTGCCCTTCCTTGCGAGGCGAAGACATCCTGATGAGTTCGGGGGTACTCTTCACACGTCCGCGAACCACTGAAACAAAAATTATGAATGATGGTGAATAGGGCTATACGAAACGTTACGTTACGTTTACGTCGTTTTTAGCCATTGAAAAATGGGGAGTTTCTTTTACGTAAAAATGGAAAGTCATTTCGTTGTTTTTTTTCTAAAAAATTTTCGTAGTCCTGATAGTGAACGACGTCACAAATGGGCAACCAAAATTATATATGAAATAGACATACCAATATTTGTCATGTTGGGGCTCAGATTTTCTACAGTGACATAGAATGGGGGGTACGAAATCGGTCTGTTCAGCGATGCGGGCGGCCAGCTGAGCATGGAAGTGCCTTCCTCGATTACAGTTATCTCCGTTCTGTCCGTCAGGCAAAGGACGCGCTCCAACACACTGAATTTAACAACTAATGAAAATGGAAATTAGCCAAAATGACTTACACAGCAGGGAGATGTCTGAATGTAGTGGTCGAGACGGGAGTTTCCACGCGCACGTTAGAAAGCTTCACAACCTAAATGTGAGATTATCTTTCAAAATTACGCAAAACTTGCAGACTTTCCTAAAAATCGAAACATTTAAAAGGTCTTACCGAGTCGACCTTTAGATTTTGAAGATGTCGAAACTGGTTTCTCCATAATGTGACAACAAATACTTCACTGTCCCTTCCTTCCATGAGCACTCTACACAGCTCCGATCCGCGCCCAACAGTTTCCGATTCGAATCTTCCAACTATTTTTCCGACAGCCGCCCTAAAATTTCAGAAATAATTATCAAAAAATTTTAAAAAATGAAACGGACTGACTTCGAGTAGGCTGGACGTCCATCCGAAGGAGATAGTGCCATCAGCTGCGCCCTTGTCACCCATTGGGTTCGAGATTGAGCCATGCGGCTGAAAATAACCAAAATTATAATAAAGTCAAAATGCCTAAAAAATTCGATAATTCAAACAGATTATACAAACGACGCGTAAAGGCAGAACGATCAACCCTTTGATCAAATGTCAGTTTTGTGAATTGTATACCTGAGTGAAATGAAAGGGAGCAGCTAATGGAGGTGTGAAGGAGCGAAGGCAGCAGACGGCTAGAGGGAGGCGGAAGGCAGGAAAGCAGGAAGGAGAAGAGTTGGAGGGGCAGCGGAGCGGCAGAGGTGAGGACAGACGAAGGGAGTTCAAGTCAACTTATTAAAGTTTTCGTTCATATATTTATTTCCATTTCATCATTTCAACCTGTTTTCAATCCATAGCTACTCTCACAATTCCTGAGACCTTTAATAAGGAGATATATTTAAGCCAAAATACTGGAACGAACAAATCATGCTCACTTTTGCATCTTGCACTGTGTGATTTAGATGAAACGCACTTTCAAAGTAGTTCAGTGGGAAATGAAAAGAAGAGAGAAGCGGAAATTCATCGATTCAATCAATTCAATGCATCAACTCATCAATTCACCAATTCAATCAATTCAACTCATCGATTCAATCAATTCATCGATTCATCAATTCAATGCATCAACTCATCAATTCAATGCATCAACTCATCAATTCACCAATTCAATCAATTCATCAATTCAACTCATCGATTCAATCAATTCATTTCAGATGTTTTATTTTTAGACTTTCGAATTATTTTCCGTTTAGTTCCTTTATCTGCTCTATAATTCTTGCGACCTCTGGCTCTGAGTCTCTTCTCGCGTTGTCTGACTAACATTCTGCGAAGTTTGATTCTGATTCTGATTATCGTCTGCCAAAAGAACTTCTTTCCACACAATATTCTTGACTTTTCCTTGCTTCTCTTCACTTGTCTTCACTCTCAAGTATTCCCAAGCACGGACTCTGCTGAAAGCCACGTAAGCCATTCCATGGGAGAAAACACTTGTTTCCAAGTCTAACCCAGCGAAATCTATAGTTTGCCCCTGGGATTTGTTGATAGTCATTGCATAGCATAACGTTACAGGGAATTGTCTCCGATGCAATACAAACGGCAAATTTCCTTTTCCACTTGTCAATGTTATTCTCGGAATCAATACCTTCTGTCCAGTTCTTTCTCCAATGATAAACTCGCATTCTATTAGATGTTGATGCATACATTTGACTCGCAGTCGAGTTCCATTGCAGAGCCCAGTCGACGGATTCAAATTTCGCTTGAGGATCACTGGACTGTTCACTTTCAGTTTTAGTTCATGAGGAGGCAATCCTGACTCATTATAGCTATGCAAAAACTCTGGAGGATAATTGATCACTGTGTTCGGTTCATTGCTATCGACCGTATCAACACTAAGATAGATCTTTTCCTCTTCATCTCCAATCAATTCTAGAACTCGAGCATTCAATTCATGTACTCTTTCATTTGTCGTTGTCAAAATGACTCGTCTCGATAGCAGATCAAAGTCCTTGTTCGCAATGCACTCTCCAAACACTTCTTCTACCAAGTCTCTTCTCGAAACCACCGCATCTGGAATCTTGATGTATCCCTCTTTATCTGCCGGAATCTTTCCATTCCCCATTTTCAAAAGCCATTGTGCAAAGTTCTCTCTAACTGGTCTATTCGTTCTACTTTCTTCATCATTCTGAACCACTCTTCTGTTTTCGGCCAAACGGAACACTTCGAAGTTTTCCCACAGATTCGACCTCACAACTGATAATGCAATCAACTCATTTCGTCCTGCTTTCTTCTCAACCGGCAAAATCTGTCTGAAGTCTCCCCCGATGATGAAAATCTTCCCTCCAAACGGCAAATCAATCTCCGTCAATTCTCTCAGCTTCCTGTCGATTAATTCAATGGCATATTTCGGAACCATCGAAATCTCATCAACGATGAAGACCTGGGTCTCGATCAACTCCTTCCCTGTCTGACTGTTTGGCTTCGCATTGCTGCTGGACGTTGAATCCATTTCAAACGGTAATCCGAATGTTTTGTGCATCGTACGTCCATCAGGCATTAAGTTTCCTGCAATTCCCATCCAAGCTGACGTTTTGTACTTGATTTCCATTCCTCTCATCAAATAGCATAATGTTCTGTATGTATACGTTTTCCCACAACCACCAGGACCATCGATGAAAATGCAGCCATTTGTTAGTGTTCCATTTTTCAGTTCTTCGATTTTCTTCAGTACAAATGAGACGACTCGTTCTTGCGCTGGATACATGTCCCGTCTCATTGCATTCCCTCTTGCCATTTCCTCAACTGGATCCCATGGTTTTTCGTTCTCGAACTCGGTCATGTTTGGCTTCTC